>OMKP01079772.1:0-14434 GCA_900302375.1 Bathygadus melanobranchus
GCAGACGGAACAGCCTTGTTCTGGTAGGACTGCTGGGACTGGTACTGCAGTATCTGGAGGAACACAGGAACCATGAGAGACAGACTGACAGAGAGAGAGAGAGAGAGAGAGAGAGAGAGAGATGGAGAGAGAGAGATGGAGAGAGAGAGAGACAGAGAGAGAGTATTGGATAGTGAGAGACGGAGAGAGAGAGAGAGAGAGAGAGAGAGAGAGAGAGAGAGAGAGATATGGAGAGAGAGAGAGAGAGCGATAGAGAGAGAGAGAGAGAGAGAGAGAGAGGGAGAGAGAGAGAGAGAGATGGAGAGAGAGAGAGAGAGAGAGAGAGAGAGAGGGCGAGACATAGAGAGAGAGAGAGATAGAGATATGGAGAGAGAGCGAGAGATATGGAGAGAGAGAGGGGGAGAGAGAGAGATATGGAGAGAGAGAGAGAGGGGGTTCTTTTGAAAGCAGCGGAACTCCTCTCCTCCTCCTCCTGTCCTCTGGGAGGCGTCAGGAGCCCGCGGAGAGCGCGGAGGTAAGACGGGGGCCTGTCAGGAACAAAGCGCCAAATTCACATGATGTGTTTTAGCTAAAAGGGTGAGAGAGAAATGAATCAAAGCTCGACGGGGATCAAACGAACGCGCAACAATAAAAGTCAAGGCGGTTGCCATGGGACCAGCAGGAGATGCATATCATTTATAAGTTGTTCTTCTTTGCCGCTGTCAGACGTACGGGGAGCTGATTGTTATTGTTTGGAGGAGTGCGCTGGTGGGTTGCGAGCCAGGGTCAGCCTCGCGCACAAGCACCAGAAGCTGACTGTGATCGGTGTCAAAGGCCAACACCGTAGAACAACACAGACGTTAAAATAACGAATAAACAAAAATAAACAAATGAGTGTCACGGTTAAGTTGTGTGCCAAACATTGGAACACAGGGTCTATTACAAGAGGCTAAACATCCCTTTTGTATTCAAGGTAGATTTGTCATCGCTGGTTGTTTGAATATGAAATCGAGTCTAGACCTGGGGTTTTATCATTCATGTGATGCAGAATGCGCACAAACACGAGCGAACAGCACAGAAGGAAACCTTCATGCTCTGTAAAACAAGCATTTTTTTCATCTCAGCAATTCATAACAGCTGATACAAAGGCCCTGCCCGTGTAATCTGGGAATCAAAACAATTCCAATTAAAATGGAATAATTAACTGTCTAAGATATGTCATGTGTGTCCTTGTCACTGTGCACACGCCCTCTCTCTCCCTCTCTCTCTCTCTCTCTCTCTCTCTCTCTCTCACACACACACACACACACACACCCCTAAAAAAATCACAGTTGATTGACATAACAGGGAATATGTCATTTAAACATTCATCAGTGATTGTATTTGCATGTATGTGTGTGTGTGTGTATGTGTGTGTGCCAAGATGAGACCCAGTCTGTCTGCTTCTCTTGCAGATTGCCCCCGTGAGAAATCCCAAAATAACCACAAAGGGCAGCTCAGTGGGTGTGATGAAAGCTCCATCAGCAGCCATTTGAGCACTAGAAACAGCCAGCAGGTCCCCTTCCCTGCTCCGGCAGAACGACACGTCAACGCGTCACACGGAGACAGGAGAGGCAGACAGCCTCTCATTCTGGGGGAGAGCAACATGGCTCTGCGTGTGTTATTGACATGATTCCACGCATGTTAACCGAAAGGCCGCGTGATGGGGTTTTTTTCAAGATGACTTTGATCATTTGATAATTTCGTGTCTTCTTAGGAAGTTGTGGGTGATTTTTTTTCTATATTTGCACGTCATCTCAATTGATGTGTAATAATAGTTGATGTGTAATAATAGTTTATTAATTAACTTAAAAAAGTGAATACAAAATAATCATCTATGGTTGCCTCCAAAGCATAATGGGATAGATGGATAGATAGACTGATAGATAGATAGATAGATGGATGGATGGATGGATGGATGGATAGATAGATAGATCAGAAGCAAACCACTGTCATGTCAGGGTGAAAACAAATACAGATCTCTTTTCAGTGAACAGCAGTCATCAAAGTAATCTCAAACTGGAAAAAAAAAAAAAAAACGGTAAAAAAATTCCATCTGTGTTTCACTCCTGTCAGTCCCATGAAGACATGAAAACTACAAACAACGGAGAGCGAGAGTGTACTGTTCTTTAACTGCTAGAAGCCCCCAGGTTATTTTGCCTCTGCCTTGAAACGAATCAATGAAGCCCTTCTCACTTTTAACAAACGCGCAGCGTTTGGCGAACTGAAACGTAGGTTGAGGAGTTTTATGGTTGAGGTTACTCTTGTTCGTCGACAGCATTGAGTAGGTTTCATAAACAAACACGAATAAATAGGCACCCGGTCGTGAGTTTAAATGTGTCTCCCAGAGAGAGATTTAAACAAACTAACGGGTCTGAGGAATTGTCATTAAGCATACCACCGTTTGGATTGTGTTTCGATGTTTTCTCTTAAGAGGCATGATTTTTATAATTGTATTAGTATTATAGTTTTAGAATTACAAAAATCCATCAAAAGTATTGTTCCCGCAAAATGATGTTACGTTATGAATTTATGAATTTCTCTGGTACTGTATAATCAACGTAAATAACTAATTAACGGACTTTAACAACATGCATTCGTAACACTTGTGCCTCCTTTTCTTGTAGGACAAATACATTGTGGACAACAGTATATTTCAACCCTTTTTCCTTGTCCAATATCGCCCCCAGGTGGTGACACTTGACAGTGTGAAATTCAATAAGCTTGGGCTAGAACACAAACTCTGGGCAAATTGTCCAGGATTGTCAAGGTCATTGACTTATAAGCATATTCGATTACATCATTTCAGATTACATGAAAGTCTACCCAGTTGTTTATCGAGCAAAAGCGAGGGATCAAACGCTACATGACTTCAGTATTATTATGTATTTTACTGGCCAGCGTGTAACGGTGAATAGAGAACACAGGCTCCACTCAGATTATCTTCGATATCAACATATGGCAGTGGTTACAAGTCGCTGTGCTGTCTGCGATGCAGAGCGCAGTCTTAAATCAGTCATTTCAATATCAAAGCACTTAACACTAGAATGATGATTACTTACAGGTGGAAACCCATGCTGCTTGTCAAGTCTGCGTTTTCACAAAATGACTGAGCTCTTATCTGACACGTACAGTACGGCCAGTTCTCAATGGTCGAGATCGCATTACACTTGATTACTTTGGAGTTTTTTCGCAATTTTCCCAAATTACACTGGCCTTTGGTCTTTGGTGAACTTGATTGATTTGAATGGTTTGCATTAGGCCTGTAGCCTCACCACACTCATGCCAGTAAACAAACCGAGCTAGCCGTTCTCAGGGTGAGCGAGTGCAACTTCTACAGCAGTGGAGCACAACAAGTGCTTCGGCTCACAACGTGTCTTAATTGACTTGTGCAACTCAAAACGTAGGCTTCATTTAAACAAAAATAACAACGCCACGATTAAGAGGTACTGAGTTTTATTGAATCAATACAGACATTCTATTCAGACAGCTATTCATCCAGTGAACGGTGGATATTGACATATTACCTCTCTCTCTCTCTGCGTACGCATGTGGATGTATGTGTGCGTGGCCGTCGGAGCAAAAATGTATGCACTTCACACACGGATCCATATTTGATCTTGGACCCGTCCTCCCCCTCTTTCCTGCCGTTTCTCTCTCCCTCCATGATGTCTGGGCCATGGTAATACGCTTGATGTCAAAAAGAGCCCAAGACGAGACTGACAGGAAAATAGCCATAAATAATATGACCACCCTCATTACGCTTCTAGGAAAAATACTTAAGGGAGGGATGCGAAATGAAGAGCAAGGATACACTTTCAGTGTCACACAGAAATAGCGATTTATTCTGGCAGGAGATATTCTCAAGATTCCCATAAGATGTTTTTGGCTTTTTTCTTCACTGCACTGCCCAAAAAGCTGACTGGCAAGAGCTGTATCTGTATCTGTAAGGAATTAAGGGCTGTTATTGCACATAGGCATTTATTATAAGAGACTGTTTAAACCAAACGAATGGATTTAGTTCTTCTCTAACCCGAAAGCTGGCAACATCAAGCCTAATTCTGGGGAATAACTTCCCACTCGTTCTGTTGTCAAAGGAGTGCTGTAACACATCCATCCAGCCATCATTTTAACAGCGTTGCATTATCTAACCAACATTGGAAACACTATCAGTCTTTTCATCCAAGTGTCTTGGCCTGCAACAAATGACACATTTCTGAAGCCAATGGAAAGGAGATACACTAACATTGCGAGATATGCCCAAAACGGCCAAGCTAACTTTTGGAAAACGTAGGCAGAAATGATCAACTTCTGAAGTGGGCTACACCATACAGTAATACAGATAGGTTCCTTAAATAACTACGATGAACATTTTGTGCAAAACAAGGGACCATCGTGGCCAATCAGACCGATAGAGTGGACCGATAACATACTGTGTTTAAATAGTCAGCGATTGGTTGAGTTTCTCTGCATTCATCGTCTGTCCACATCGCGGCCACTTTGAACACACCCATGCAGAACTGCTGTGAGAAGACAGCGATTAGAGCTTAAATGACACCAGTGACTAACACCAAGACTTCTACTCTGTCCAGCCCGGGTGGAGGATGAAGAGGGAGGTGACGTGTCGTTTCGTTGCAACTCAGACGTACTTCTTGAACTCGTCGTACAGCACCAGGACGAAGGCCCCGCCCATGCCACGCAGGACGTTGGACAGGGCTCCCTTGAAGAAGGCTTTCCCTCCCTCGTCCCGCAGGATCTTGGACCAGCAGTCCAGGGTGGACGTGTACATGATGTCGACTGGGAGGATACAAACAAGATGAAAATGAATGCAAATATAAAAATTGGGAATTGCGCACACAATGTGGCAATATCTTTGTATGACTTCACTAACTGCCCATTGTCAAAGTCCATCCCTCTTACAAGATGTTCCAACTATATTACAACAGTTTGCTTGGTTAAATCATTGTGACATTAGCTCTTATATGACAAAATGTTATATTCTCGCTTATTCTTGCTTCCTCTTGTCTATACCCTGGGCTCTGGGCTATTCCTACTACAACCTTCCTAGTTTCTCTCATTTGACTGCTCGGCTATGAGTATGAGTCTAAAAGCCGTGTTCTTGACTTAGAGGATGCTTGGTCATACACTACATTTACATTTACATTTAGAGCATTTGGCAGACGCTTTTATGCAAAGCGACTTACAAAAAGTAACACATTTGTCGAAATAGGGTTAGGGTTAAGAGACAACAATATATCGCTGAAGGTATAGTACAATTAGAACAGAACAAGTTACAAGCATTCCTGGTTGCCAGGTCAATAGAACAAGTTTACAAGCTTACAATTGCTAGGTTGGCTCCTTACTGTACACTAAACATTGCGAACATCCCAAAGTGAATTGAGTACTCGTGGTGAACCGTCTCTCACCGCCTTTGCGTCCGGACTGCATCATCATGCGGCGCCTGACAGTGTCGAAGGGGTAGGACACTATCCCCGCCGCGGCCGTCACTGATTGGGCGATCATCCAGCTGAAGACAATATGGGTGTTGGGGGGAAGCATACCTGCACACATGTGGTTTAACGTCAGGCTACATTATGCAGAAAATAACTTCTCCGAAAAGAATTGGGGTCAAACTATCTTTGAGTAGGGCTCAGTGATAAATGTAAGGACCCAGTGCAATGTAAACTTTGAATTGGATTATTGTAGTGTAAAATCCTATGTCTTGATATCACTAAAATTCTTCCCCATCACTTCCATGCCCCTCTCGGTGCATGCAAGTCCTCTGTGTCTGGGTCTTCGCTGTTTCTCCTCGTACCTTTGGCCGTGTCATAGATGCCAAAGTAAGCAGCCCTGTAGATGATGATGCCCTGCACGGAGACACCGAAGCCCTTGTACAAGCCCTTAACGCCATCCAACCGCTTGATCTTCCTCAGGCAGTCGGCCAGCCCGGAGAACTCCCTGGTGGCACCGGCTTTGCCCACGTCGGCCGCCAAGCGGGTTCGGGCGAAGTCCAGCGGGTAAACGAAGCAGAGGGAGGTGGCTCCCGCTGCACCGCCAGACGCCAGGTTCCCGGCAAAGAAGCGCCAGAACTGGGTGTGCTTGTCCACCCCGCCAAGGAAGACCTGCTTGTATTTGTCCTTGAAGGCAAAGTTGAGGGCCTGCGTGGGGAAGTAGCGGATGACGTTCGCCAGATTCCCACGCCAGAAGGAGGCGAAGCCTTGCTCTTTGGGGATGCGCACGATACAGTCCACGATACCCTTGTACTGCTTGTCGGCACTGATCTGTTGGCTGACATGCTGGACCTGGCAAGAGAGAAATACAAATAGATTTCATCCATTTGCCGAGGCCTAATATATCATATTCTGAATGTCAACGTTCTTAGAGACCATTGGTTTCTATTAGTCTATGTAGCACTTCGATCACTAGCAAAAATATTTTCTTTACAAAAGTCGATATTTATTTTTCCAGAACAGAACGCATGGTAAATGAACAGGCCTGTGACACTGCAGTAACTGCACCACCACGAGCAAGAGATGGATATGGGCTTTTTGGCTGAGTAAGCGAACTTAGAATACGTTATAGAAGACTATGTGAATCTCTACATCGCATAGATACAAACTAAGCTAAAGACATAAAAGGTTATAGTTGGGAGGCGACTACGCAGATGCACTGAGCGATGTGCGCTGTTCATCCTCACTGCAGGGAAGGGAACAGCTGCAATGGATGCAGAGGACTTAAAAATGGCTCCCAAGGATAACGTCGTATATTTTGACATCCGTTAGCACCGTTAGGTCTACTCAATTACTAATTCCAACAATAATAGCATTGCATTGAATACACATAGAATATGCTAAACGCTGACTTTTAGCTTTGCCTACCTGGAGGAGCAATTTCACTCGCTCAATTGGCGCTACTGCAGTTTTAGAAATAGCTGCAGCAACTCCACCTGCCAAAAAGTCCTTTGCAAACGAGACGGCCGGATCACTCATGCTTGCTACTGGCTTGCTAAATTGCTGTCAATTTAGTACAACTGAGGCAGAGAGAAAAGAGCGCAGCTCAGTTTCCGGCGACAAGTTCAGCCTCCGTAACTAAGCAAAATGAGAGCGCGTCCTTCTGTAGCATCGCGAGATGAACAGCAAAAGCAACAAACGGGAATAGTACTTAAAACTGACTTTATATAATTAAAATACTGTTATTGTTATTATTAAATATACTAGGAAATAAATACACTACTCAAATGAAACAATATTAACATTATTGTGTGTAGCAACCGTGCTAAAAATAGATGTAAAGCCTACATAATAGGCAACATAATAAAATGCATAACATAAACAATGACGAAAATGTAAAATAATCAAACAAGCCAATTCGGCTGCATTTATTCTGACTATGGTGAAAACAAGTCTTTTAACTACAAAGCCTACCCTTAGGCCTACTACAAATACGACCTTCATTTTCCCAGATGAATACAGAATTCCAATGAATTGCATGCCGCCACCAAAAATAACTTGAACGAATTAATTTAATCACTTAATACAATAGATGAAGTCAACAGGGTTGTCACACAAAAATGTACACAGGCTACTTTTTAACAGCAAGGACGACATCAAGGAAGTTCCACGTGTGAGTGATGCGTATGTCCCCAAAGCCATGCTGGCGTAGTAGCTGAGTGTATTGGCTTCCTGTCCTCTCCTTGCCCAGCGTCTGTATCAGCATGTTGAGGGACTGGAGGGCGGGATACGCTCTGGTTCCATCCAACAGGGTCTCGGCCACAAGCACTGCACTGCCTGGATCCACCCCACCCCCAACCCAACCCAACACCCCAGACAAGAACATGACCTTGAGAAGAGTGCACATTAATTTATTACACTGAACGCACACATCCAAAACACATCCACACAAACACGTTGCTCAACGTGGACACGTTATAAAAGTGATTTCGTAGTCAATGTTTTGTATGACATCATAAACATTGAATAGTGGTTCAAGATGTAGAGCGGTTCTCTGGCAACCGCTGGTTCAATCCCCGGCTCCTCCTAGTGTCGTGGTGTCCCTGAGCAAGACACCTAACCCCAACTGCTCCCGATGAGCTGCCTGTTCCCTTGCATGGTTGACACCACTGTCAGTGTATGAATGTGTGTATGAATGGGCGAATGTAAGGTGAAAACATGAAAATATAGCAACAGGTATCAATATTTAGCTACTGATAGCGTGCCCTTGTATGGCTAATGTCTTGATAATTACACCATATATTATCACGATTCATAGATAATGTGACAAATATACAATCAAAGCGTTACATTACAATTACAAAACGTCCTACACAGCTGGTGCAAAAAACAGAACTGCAAGTTCCCCTTTCAGCTATTGGTCAATCCTTGATGCACAGCATGACATCCAGCAGACTGTCTGTGTGTACCACGCGAGTCACGGTGAATCCGTGACTCTCTAGCAGCGTCACATACTCCCCGGCACTCCTCTGCTTCCCCTCACTCATGCCGAGGGCCTGCAGGAGGCCGCGGCTGGGGCCCCTCCTGTCTCTGTCCAGAAAGACCTCGCTTACCAGGAGGCCACAGCCTGCGGCCAAGGAAGGTGTAGGTTGGGGGGTGGGGAGGGGGTGAGCGTGCGCAGAAAATCATTGGTGTTAAAAGAGTGACAGCCTCTTACGATGTGCAGCATTTCCAAAGCCACAAGGGTACACACACAAAACACAGAGATGAGGTTTGCTTCTACTTTCTAATGACCCTTACAATCGGTATGTGGATACTTTATTACAGATACCAGTCCAACGGTTGACACTTTTAGCAAACACACTTTATATTTCTTTTTTCCTTGGTTGTTTTCTGTACACATTGTGATTAATGTCCCCTTTGTGTATTGTGTGTGCGCTGTAAATCACATTCCCCCTCGAGGGACAAAAGATCTGAACTGAACGGTGTCGTGTTGCTCGTTCAACCCTCAGAATCAAGAGAGAAGCTAACACGCTTGACAACCACGCAACACACACGCCGCCAACTCCACCACCCGCGCCTCATCTGCAGCACAGCACCACGGAGATTCTTGGAAAAAGAAAGGGATTTGTAGTATGGAAACATTTTCGAGAAAAGAGCAAAGTTTACCTGGAGCGCAAGCGTGGGAAACACGACTCAGCAAGGTGTGCACCTTCTCGTCCGTCCAGTCATGGAGAATCCTGGCCAGGATGTACAGGTCAGCTTTGGGCAGCTTGTCTTTGAAGAAGTCTCCTGTTGAGCCCAGCACAAAACGACACCAGAGCAAAATAAAATAAAGTCATTTGATGGCCATTATTTAGCATTTTCGATTTACTATTTATGACTATTTGGTGCCAATTTAACATAATATGGTGAATATTTGGTACCAATTTAACATAATATGGTGAACATTTGATCCCAATTTAACATAAAATGGTGAATATCTGGTGGCCACGCAGTATAACAATGAATATTTGGTAGCAATTCGGCACAATATGACCCCCAACACGTGACGTGTTGGGAGTATCGCTTGCCTGCGACAAATGAAACCCTGTGGTCGGCCCCCGGTGGACAGAAGGCACCGCTCCCCTCCACCACACTCGGCAGGTCGAACACGGTCACCGACAGCCCAGGGTACGCTTCGGCCAACTGGTACGCCATGGAGCCAGTGCACCCTGCGGGGAGGAACAGCGACGTGGCCGCTCTTTAGCAGTCGAGCAGTGTTACCTAGTGTCGGTGTGATCTCAGATCCAGCAGTCCTGCGACGTTACTTCCATTTACATTTAGAGCATTTGGCAGACGCTTTTATCCAAAGCGACTTAAAACAATATATCGCTGAAGGTATAGTACAATTAGAACAGAACAAGTTACAAGCATTCCTGGTTGCCTGGTCAATAGAACAAGTTTACAAGCTTACAATTGCTAGGTTGGCTCCTTACTGTACAACAGCAGGTAGCCAGGATAAGATGCTACACAAGCTGTTATATTACACAAGTTATATTTCAAGTGCCGGGACATACCAGCATACAAGATCCTATAAAGTGCCAGGACATACAAACTTCCACCAGAGAGGAACTCGTTTGAGTGAGTAAATGAAGCTTTCAGAAGTGGATTTTAACAAGTGTTTTTTTTCTATAGTGGCGTCTACACGCTGTTGACTTGAAACCTTTGCAGACACCTTCTTACAGTTTACTAGCGCTGCTCCGAATGTGAAGTGAAAGAAACCAAAACGCTCCATTCACCCAGATTTGAGCTCGTCGGCCGTCACCACTTTACATCATCCATCTAAAGTCCAGGCTAGTCTTAGTGTTGTGGCTCTCACCTCCCAGGTCACACGCAGTCTTGAAGCACGAGAGGTCAAAGGCTGTGGCCACGGCCGGCCCCGCCACCCCAGCGATGCTGTGCATGGCCCTCATGAACCGCAGTTTGTGTGCGTCTCTGTGGTAGTAGTTCTGCAGAGAGATCACAAGATGAGGCATGATTCAAAAGAAAACCCCGAGCCGGTAAATCACGGCACCAAGTTCACCTATGACGATAGTTTTTTATTCAACAATGCTTTCGGCAGCTCAGATAGCAGCGTTTCTTCAATCGATATGAGCTTGTGTGTATTTGGGCATTTTGAACACTGCCGTTCCTACATCTTTAAAAGGTGCTGTAGGTAAGATCTGTCATTTGAGTGTCATTTGTTAGGAATGCCACAGCCGTCCGTTGGCTATTAGTGGCCAAAATGCTCTGTGAAATGTCTCTTCTACCTACCTGCTTCTGTATGAGACAAATTAGACTTTAGACTGCACCAGGCTCATTTCTAACCAATCAGGAGTGGACATCTCTTTCCTGATTAATTCAGAGAATCCATCCTTCCTGTCAGTGAAACGTGTGTGAATGAAATACTTCTGGCAGGGTTAGGGTTAGGGTTAGGGTTAGCGGAGGGAGTGAGGGAGCAGAGATGGAGCGGACATGTTTTTTTGGGTTACTTAGTTTCAAAACCTTACTCTCTTCTGCTCTCTCTATTTATAGCTCGCAAATCCTACTTACAGCAGCTTTAAAAAGACAACAGAATGTGAGAGACGTGTACCTGAAACAGATCGTTGTTGGTGGTGGAGGTTGCGGTGGTGGCGGCAGTGGTGGTGGTGGTTTGGCCGGACACCTTGGCGTGCTGGTTGGTTCCCTCCCGGACGGCGGTCTCCAGGTGGGAGAAGAGGTGCCACACCAGCTCATCACAGTGCTCCGTGTACCCCAGCAGGGAGGAGGGGGAGTCGGACAGCAAGAACCGCTGGGCCAGACGGCTGTTCTCGTACACCGATTCCTGGTGCCCTGCGAGGAGGACCACACGGAGCAAGGAGCAAAAGGTTGGGTTTTGTATTGTAAATCACAGATGTACCGAGAGACATGATGGTCACATCTATGGACTATACAGACGATATGTATCATCATCGGGGCGGCAGTAACTCAGGAGGTAGAGCGGTTGTCTGGCAACCGGAAGGTTGCTGGTTCGATCCCCGGCTCCGCCTAGCTAATTGTCGAGGTGTACACATAACCCTAACTGCTCCCGATAAGCTGGTTGCTGCCTTGAATGGTTGACACCGCCGTCGGTGTATGAATGGGTGAATGTGAGGCAATGTAAAGCGCTTTGGATAAAAGTGCTATATAAATGCAATCCATTTACCATCCATATGTATCACAATGGAGATAAGATAACTTTACACAATTGTATATACACACACAGCGGTATATACAGTTGTGGAGTGTGTGCAGCTGGTGGCTGGTTTAAGCAGCCTAACTTGGCCCAAGTTAGTCTGGGGCTGGCTGGGGCTTGACTAATCAGTGCACACAGGTTAAACCAGCCATTACCACACACACACACGAGAGACAGCACTAGCATGCTAGCTTTGTTCCACCTGCTCTGTCCACATTACAACAAACTTTGCAATAAACTGGATTATTCAACACCTTCTTGTGTCCTGATTTCGGAGGAAGCCAGTAGAAGCCACTTTTAGTGGTGGGTAGCAAGAGCTAATTGCTACAACAGTAAAGTATTATAAATTCAAAACCCCATGTTAATATTATTGGGTAACATTGATGTATGCCTGATACAATATTGTAATTTAACAGTATCAGGTATAAGTTACAACTTTGTACAACTTAACTTATACCTGATACTGAACACTTACTAAACTATGTCACAAAACTGAACGATATATTAATTAATCATGGCAAAAACAAAGGGTAAAATCCAATCCTTAACATAAATATGCTGAGCAGGGACAGACCTCCTTGTTTACGTTCCAACAGGCCAAGAGACACACAGGCCTCCAGTAAACACTCTGTCCCCTTGAGGGAGGCCTCAAGGGCCTGGGCCACCTCAGCCCCATCTAAGCCCGGTCTCTTCTGGAGCAGGTCAAACACGCGCATCTTGGCTGCTGTAAACAACGCCTGAATGAGTCAAACAAACAGAAAAGAAATTGGTCAAAAAAAAGGGTCCCAAAGTCACAGAGCCAATTTTAAGTGGAAGCGATGCGTATTTCTTGTGCGTGTGTGCATTAACAGTTTGCGTGCACATGGTTCCATAGAATACCTTTGAGGCCTTGAATCCATCCATCAGCTCTATAATCCTCTTTAGGTCGTCAGTGTGCACGTTCTCGATCACATAAGGTAGATTCATTGGCCCTCTGCTGGTCACCGGTGGACCTGCGCTGTCACCTGCCGACACATTCTCTTGGCCCTCCGAACATTTAGACAAACTGTTGACCATTGCCCAGGAACAGTTATCCAGTGCACTTTGACCGTCTCTCTTCTTCACCTAGAACATTCGTCGTTATGCATGACAAACCACATACAGATAGAGTTTATTACAGTCTAATGCAGTCTATTATTTCCAAATATTTTTTCAGGTTTCCAAAAGATTCACCTTAGAGGCTGGACTGGCTGACGGGCCATTTTGGATTGGACTGTTTGCTTGGTGAGGGTTGCTAGTCGCAGGGCTCGGCAGAGAGGAAGTGGACACTGGGTTTGCGGCAGTGTTGGTTAGGCTGCTGTTAGAGCTGATAAGCTCTGCATGGCTGGAGATTGACTCGTGGTTATAGATGAGGTCCAACTGCTTGCAGAAGCGGTTGAGGGGAAAGCCCACCACGTTCAGGAAGTCTCCGTGGATGTATTCTACAAGCATGCCACCCAGAGCCTGGATACCGTAGCCACCCGCCTTGTCCCTATAAGACCAACAAGCCAATGACCAGTGGCCTCACAAAACCCTTACATAAGATCCTTACATAAGATATATTTTGCCCACTTGCTTAATAGTGAAAATGCAAACAGAATGGCCAACCAAGGCAATCTCAAAGTTCACCACCAAGCAGGTTCATGAGGTTCATTCAGTCACCCGCACCAAGGTTTTTGCACAATGAATCTGAATCTTACAGACATTAAAAAAAATGCATTTAATAAAAAAAGATCGCTTATCGCTATTTTTAAAATCTGAACCTGGTCGATTTCTAAATTTGATGGATCCGTTTAAAAAAAGAACGGGTGTTCAATAGGATAAGCCTATAGATGACCATGTGACCCTGCTGCTGTCACTATTGACATAACGTAAAAACAGGGTGAAACTCCTCATGCTCTCTGTTTTTTAACGACCGGGGAGTGAACCCTGTACAAATTCATCGTTGCTATTATTGACGGTGCTGCCGCTACTGCTACTGCTACTACTGCTACTGCTGCTACTGCTACTGCTACTGCTACTACTGCTACTGCTACTGCTACTGCTACTACTGCTACTGCTGCTACTGCTACTGCTACTGCTGCTACTGCTACTACTGCTACTGCTACTGCTACTACTACTGCTACTGCTACTGCTACTGCTACTACTGCTACTGCTACTTCTACTTCTGCTACTGCTACTGCTACTACTGCTACTGCTACTGCTACTACTGCTACTGCTACTGCTACTGCTACTGCTACTGCTACTACTACTGCTACTGCTACTGCTACTGCTACTGCTATTGCTACTGCTACTGCTACTGCTACTGCTACTACTACTACTACTACTACTACTACTGCTGCTACTACTGCTACTGCTACTACTGCTACTACTACTACTACTACTACTACACTACTACTACTGCTACTACTACTGCTACTGCTACTACTACTACTACTACTACTACTACTGCTCTACTACTACTACTACTACTACTACTACTACTACACTACTACTACTGCTACTACTACTGCTACTACTACTGCTACTACTACTACTACTACTACTACTACTGCTGCTACTACTACACTACTACTACTGCTACTACTACTACTACTACTACTACACTACTACTACTGCTGCTACTACTGCTACTGCTACTGCTACTACTACTACTACTACTACACTACTACTACTACTACATATTATATACAGATACTACCTCTACTACTAC
>OMKP01079778.1:0-10579 GCA_900302375.1 Bathygadus melanobranchus
AAAAAGTAACACATTTGTCGAAAGAGGGAGACAACAATATATCGCTGAAGGTAGAGTGCAATTAGAATAGAACAACTTACAAGCATTTCCTGGTTGCCAGGTCAATAGAACAAGTTTACAAGCTTACAGTTGCTAGGTTGGCTCCTTACTGTACAACAGCAGGTAGCCAGGATACGATGCTACACAAGCTAAGTTATATTTCAAGTGCCGGGACATACCAGCGTACAAGATCCTACAAAGAGCCAAGACATACAAATATGGAAGTATATACTTTGATTCGCTGTATTGTATTGGCATGTGGGGTACTGCCTAACATCACCCTGAAGCACGCCATCCTACAGCAGGGCCCACCACAGTCCCATGATCCCATGCCGGAAGCAGACCCAGCACTAAAAGTCGCTAAAAGTTCCCAGAAGACATCATGCGCTCATTTGCATATCGATGACGCCATTGTGCATTCATTTGCATAAAGCTTAGTGGTTGTGTCAAGCGAGGGAGAGATCGCCTTAAGGTAGATAGATAAATCTTTAGCCAAATAATCGTAAACTCACTACAGGATGTCCATATGTAAATTGTGGCCGTGCTACATCGTTTTGTGCGTGCCTCCCTCCTTTGTTGTTTGCAGACCTGCCCTGCAAATGGCCTGCATGTGGGGGGGATATGCAATATTGTGTCACCATTGCTAACGATCAGGAAAGCCTGTCGAAGGGGTGAGCTGGGTTTATTCTATGGATTTATATTGTTATATTAAAACACTACTTTTCCTGCGTTAACTGTTTTTCGCATTATTTCAGTTTGGTGAAGGTAATGTATGGACTTACTATTTCAATATTTACAAGATCAAACAAACTATTCACAAAAACATTTACAAGCTATCGGAACACCCTAATCCAGAGATCTGGAGAGAGTGAGTCAGAGAGAAGCTCAAATGAACTATTTACATATCAGAGAGAATCAGGGAGAATATGATCCCATATTGTGTATGCATTACAGAGTCACTGATACTATTAGCGCACCACCTTCGCGTGCTTCGGAAAGTGCCGATCCAGAGAACGTCTCGGAGCGAGAGCATCAACGTAACCATAGAAACTCACTACAACTGAACTCCCGCTCCTGCGGCGAGCGGCGTCCTCCTGTCTGCCCCACGCGCCACACCCACTGACTGAGGAGAGGGAGAGACCCCCGCGCTGTTGGCAGAAGAGCTGGGGACTGTGATTACTCTGAGCAGCATGCGTGGGAATGAACTGCAATATAATATACTTGAATATATTTCTCGCCTTTTCCCCGATGGTCTGAATAAGGCGGTGCATTTGTCGCTAGTTGCTTTTTAGAAATTAAGTCGCTAAGAGGGTGTGAAAAGTTGCCAAATCTAGCGAGAAAGTCTCCAAGTTGGCAACATTTACATTTAGGGCAAGAACAATTGTCGAAATAATTGCTAGGTTGACCCCTTGCTGGTAGAACAGCAAGATAGCCAGGATAAGATGCTACACAATGCTAAGTACTTTTAAGTGCTGGGATGTACAAACGTATAAGTCAGTGCTGGGGATCCAAGAGGGGATGGGATTCAAGCCCTGGTCGGGTAAATGGGAGTGGGTTAGGGAAGCTATGCAGAGTCCAGGTGAACTCTGGCGTCACGTAGTGTGAAGCCACGTGTGAAACCCACAACTTCAAGACAGACAGTTGTGTAATGTGTGCAGTACAGCGATATGATGATTTTGAAAGTCGTGCGTAGGGGCTATTAGTTGTCCCGTCCGGTGTGTGCGTTACAGTTCGATGGAGCCTGTAATTTGTACTTTGTCTGAGAAAAGTTTCTGAAAACCTTTGCCTCCGACTCAGCTCTCATTGCCTGACTCTTGGATACTGTCAGTCACAACATTATTACCCCGGGACCGAACCTCCAAGAACTCTAGTTCATGCGGAAATGAACAGATGAACATTTTCGCATATGACATGACGATCGCTATTTATTTCAGAGAGCTGTGAGGAACAAACAGTCAATTTCAACGAACTATTTGGCAGGCTGGGCTCAACACAATCTTGATATGAGATGGGGCACACAGAGTTTGCTCTGTAGATGGAGATCGTTTACTAGAGAAAGCCTTCAAAGAACTAGGCTTTCATTTGAACATAAACATAACAACTACAACTTCTGGATACAGTGGCTAGGCACCTCGACTCACCAAACTCATGTCAGGATTGTATTCATGGGCTTTTCATCTCCTTTTAATACAGTAAACACAAACACACTTCTGCACCGCCTCCAAGGACTACAAGTCTGGTTTTATGGATTAAGGATTTGTATTAAGGACAGACCCCAAAATGTCAGAGTGAACTTTTTGAAATCCAGCGACTTTGTCTTAAATACTGGGGTCCCACAGGCCTGTGTCTTGTCACCCATCCTCTTCTCCATACACACAAACAAACACCTGCAATAGCAACAGACTGTCACTTTTTAAGTATGTGTTAGGCCCCTGGAAGGGGAAAATAGAAAGAAATGAAGCGGACCCAATGTTGCTGGCTTCAAGTCCAAAATTGTAATGAGTGAACTTGGCCGACCGTGTGACAGACGAGCACTTTCTGTCCACATACAGGATATGGACACCCTGGTCATCTGGTTCCAGGAGAGCTCTGCGGAACTGAACATCAGCAAGACCAAAGAGCTGTGTTACAGCGGGTGCCGGCACCTGACACCCTCTCTCTGGACCACTCAGGCTGGAGGGTCAGGCTGTGGAACAGGTAGAGATTTTTAAATACCTGGGCACTGAGATCTACTAGCAAGGCCAAATAAAGACTATTTTTAAATGCAGCTTTGCACACCTGTTCCTATTTACTAACTGTGTGTGGTTTAGTGTCATTTTATGTGACACTACACTGTATATGTTTCACGGGTGTATGTCCTTCTGTTGTTTGCGAGCCCCCTAACATAAGATCACTTTCTATCATAACGTGATAGACAATAAAGTGAGTTTCGAATCTTTGAAATGGTTATTTATGTTGTTGTGTGATACAAAGGGTTAGACGCGCACACTGTTGTGTGTGCGTCTAACCTGTGCTGGAAGTCAGTATTCTGGTCTTTTTCACTGCAACTGTAGCTAACAAATTGGTGAGCGTCGATACTACGCCGTTTATGGCTAGAATGAACAGCGCCATCACATTGTTCTGCTTCTTGGATGCAGTCACTAAATTTAACAACATAATCATTCCATCATTTAGCAAGGAATCATTTCAACTAATAGTTTAGTGGTTTGCCCCTCGCTACTCTAGCAATAAAATCACGCTGGCTAATGTCCCCCCTTTTATCAGTGATGATTTTTTAATAAGAGAATTATCGAGGCATGGTCAAATTGTTTTTACAATTAAAGCCCTAGGAGACACGAAATTGTGATTTGCTTCTGACTAGGTTAAATAGTGTATGAAAAATGTCAATCCACAGATGTGGTGATCTTAGACATGTATTCCTTCTTGTGAATATGTTTGTGAATTTAGGTGATTATGTCAGTATGGACAGATCTAATTTCAGACTGATAGAAGAGGACTTAAACCCACACTTTTTCCTCTCTTAATATCAGTTGAAGACCAAATATGATAACTACCGTACTATGACCACACTGACATCATGATCAACACGAGGAAAGTAAAGTGTTCAATCGCACTTTGAAAGGAAAAGTGTGCAAAGTACAAGTGGCCAACTAACTTTCCCTCACGACGGGTGAACAAGTATGCCCATATTCAGTAATACAATGCAAAGGTCTTTTATGTTGCATTGTATTACTGAATATACAAAAAATGAGTATATATACGCATATATATATATATATTGTAATAAAAGCTCAGCTCTCGCTGGCTCCCTTTCGCTGAGTCCACTCCCCCTTGGGGTGGTGTTGAAAAGCGAGCCCTGTTGAGCAGCCATCACTGGGCTGGCATTTGATCAATGCCCGGGTGCCTTTGTGCTGCTAAGCGACAGATAAAAGACGCTGTTATCGGCTCCACAGCATCAGCTGCAGATAGCCATGGCGGTGAAGTGGGGAGGGCTGGGCTGTCTACACCCCAGCAAGTCCATGAAGGTGTGTGCGTGTGTTTTAGTATTTTAGTGCATGTGTGTGTGTATAGGTGCGTTTTAGTATTTCAGTGTGCGTCTGTGTGCATGCATGCTTGTGTGTGTGTGTGTGTGCATGTGTGTATAGGTGTGTGTGTGCGCATGTGAATGGGGGCAGGGAGGGTGTACGTGGTGGGGCTCGGTGGGTGTGGGAGTGGGGGAGGGCGGACAGCAGGGCAGATCACTAGAGGTCAGCGCCTTGATACAAGGCTTTACAGCTGTCAGCGGCTCTCTCAGGAGAGACGCAGGGGCGTGTGAGGTGGGGAGATGGAGACAGAGAGAGAGAGAGAAGGGAGGATGAGATTAAGGGTAAAATGGTGCAACGGTGCCCTTGAATGCACGGAGGAGAGATTTGGATGATGCCGGTCGCTTTAAGCTATTCCGTGTGGACGGAGATGATGGCACTTGGACTCCCAGGAACACCTGGAAACAATCCAAAGGCATACAGTTGTTCAGTTAAACACACAAAGAACACACACACATACTCATACTCGAGGGATGCCACCCAGATAGTAGCCTGTTACAGCAGCTCCCATCAATGTTTTTCGTGTCAACCAACCTTTTTTTGTCTTAAGATGGAGAACAAGTGGATGTCAAAGTTAGTTAAACCTTAATGTAAATCCGTTTTTTCAAGCAGCACCAGAGGTTGTTTACAATCGTGATCGGCTGACCACCCGCTCCACTCTATGGAAGTATGCCGGTGGTTCTAAAGGAGCCGAGGAGGACACAGGGCAGGAGTGAAATGTAGAGCGAAGCAGACGAGATTCAAGCCTTTCCTTACCTTCGATTATCAAGGGTAGGGTCAGGTCTGGCAAATATGTCGGAGGGAATAATAGCCTTGGACACGCTCGTGAACATCAGATGATGTAATCCCGATTATATTAACTGTCCAGGAACTAATGTGTTGCCCAGATATTGAACTGGTAGCAGTGAGTCTGTGGCCGTATTAGTCTCACGTTATAGTTCTCACATGCCATTGTTTTGGTTGTGTACATCCCTCCCTCTGTTCATCCATTAATGCACAGTGTGCCTCCAATCTGACCATCGCCTTCATCACAACATCAGGGGGCTTCAACCATGCCTCTCTCATCTACACTATCTACCACCAGATAGTCCATCTAATGTCACACTAGGGTAAATAACACATTGAATTTATTCTCAGGACCTACCAAGGCTAATGAGGAACAAAGACTGATGATATACGCTGCCTGCTCAATAACAACCAGAGTCCTTTGGGCACTTTTGAAGGAAAAGAAGTAGGCCCTTATGCCCTGTCTCCTAAGAGACAAGCTCCGGTCAGTGCACGTGGATGCCCCTTGGTGTCCTGGATAATTGCCTACCTGACTGGCAGACTACAGTATGTGAGGCTGCAGGACTGTTACAGAGGGTGGTCATTATACTGGGGAAGCCCAAGGGACTGCTCTGACTCCCTGTGCACTCTCTACACAGAGATTCAGATACAACTCATAGTCCTGCCACCTACAGAAAGACCTGTTGGATGGGTCAGGGTGACCAGAGGGGGAGTATAGAGGTGCTAGTGTGGGACTTTGTTGAGCGGAACAACCAGAGCCATCTCCAGCCCGGTGGGGGGAAAACCAAGGAAATGGTGGTGGTGGATTTGAGGAGGACCAAGGCGATCAATCACCCCTGTTTCCATCCAGTGGGAGGGCGTTGACTTGGTGCAGTCCTACAAGCGCCTGGGGGTGGACCTTGACAGTAACGTAGAGTGGAGTGGGAACACTGAGAAGGGCCATAGACTTTACTTTTTGAAGAAGCTAATGAAAACCTCAAGTCCTTCAATGTGTGTAGAACTATGCTATGTGTGTGGTGCTGAGCGCCTTTTTCCTTGCGGCAGTGAGCTGGGGGACCCACATGAAAGTGGCAGACACCAACAGAACTGAAAGACGACTGAGGAAGGTGGGGTCTGCCCTGGTTGGGGCCAATCTGGATCCAGTGAACGAGGAGGTGGTGTCTAAAGTGGCCAGCATACTAACAGAATTAGTAATAAGTAGCCCGCATGCACATTATAGACACACACACCCCCCTCTCCAAGGTAGGTTGTTTGGCAAGCCTGCTTATCAGTATCCAAGAACAATACATTCATTTGACCTGAGCCACGCAATCATACATCCCCTGCTCCACTGTTTAGTTCTCCAAACATGTCCTGTGTACCACCAAACTTTCCCTCTGAAGAGATTTCGCAGATTCATCATGTTTATACAATCCACTGTCATGATGATTTTGTTGACAGTTTAGTCAACATTCTCTCGTTCGAACCTATTCAATTTATAATGCCGCTCTGAGGAAGCCACAGAGAAACTTCACACTTGTAAACAATCTAATGGATTCAAGTGGGGAGTGGAGTGCCGGTTAGTAGAGATGAGATGACATTGGAAAATCAAACTGATTCTGATTGAACTTTACCAAGCATGGTAATGACAAGCGCCACGGTGCGTTTTATATTGATACATATTTAAGCGTCAACAAACACAAAGGTGTGAAAAAAGGGGCTGGCAAGATGGACGCGTATTAAAAGACTGAAAGAGAAACAAGTAGTTCATCACTTTGAGCTGCTGATTGAACGGCGACTGAAATTAGTCTTCATCCTGAGTTTAGAGTGCTTAGATTATTGTCCACAAGCCTTTCCGTTTGTGGAGTAAACGGACTACGACTACTAAATCTGCAAACCATTGGCTGCCCAGCCAAAATATGTGTATTTGTACACATTTCTAGTCCTCTAAACCTCTAAACTTAAGTAAGAAAACATAGCAAATTCAGAAGATTACATCTTTTGCTCCACAATTGTCTTCTCTTCGTCAATCTTATTCATGTAAGGAATGGTCGTAGGCACTTTTTCTACTTAATATACATATATAATACTTGTTTAGATACCACATCCAAGTTATTTGAACTTCTCCTTTCTAACTGAGTCTAGTGTCTCCTCCATTTTCTATAGCTATGATTACTACGTGTTTGGTACAAATCAACCCCACGAGGAACAGGAGCGAGGGAGCGAGGCACAGATCGGGCGAGGGAGTTTGAGTGTCTTTGAGTAGACAGAGAGTGTCTGTGTGTGTTGGTGTCTGTGCACCAGCATCGCTCCTGCTCTCCACGGAACATTCCCCAGAGGGAACAGGTGTCACGTGGGGTAGGGTTCACCCCGTAGCCATGAAACACCGCAGCTTCAACCTCGCACACACGCACAAAAAAAGGTAAAGACTCCACGTCATTCAACCGTTAATGGATTGCAAACTTCTATTCCCGTCTGCCGTGACGTTGTTCCCTAGTTCCGCTGTTTCTAGCTCTCTTTGTTTGGCTCTTTGTCTCCTTCTCTCTCTCTCCGACTGTTCCTGCATCCTGCAGCCGTCTCCTCCCTCATCTCTCATCAATCTTACATTGTTTTCCTCCTTCGCTTTGTTGCCGTTAATATTAAAATGGCCTTGAGGGGATAGCAGCGTGGCGACCCAGCTCATCCAAAAGGCTTTTATCTGCAGGTGTCTGTCTGTGTGTGTGTGTCTATCTGGGTGTGTGTGTGTGTGTGTGTGTGTGTGTCTGTGTGCACATGCATAGATCTTTGTATGCATGTGTGCATGTGTTGTCACTTTTTGTAAGTCGCTTTGGATAAAAGCGTCTAATGCTCTAAATGTATATGTAAATATTTTGTTGGACTGGGGTAGCTGTCCGCTACAGACAGAGCCCACAGACACAGTCCACACATCTGCTGGAGGGGCGTGTTTCACTGAGGACGCCCACGGATTACCAACCGACAGGCCAGTACCAGGCAAGGACATCCTCAAGCTACATACAGTCCATCTAAATGGGCGAATACCTGCCCTGGAGGGCAGGTATGCTGCCCAAGGCGTGGAGTCACAAGGTAGAGCAAGGTAAAACAGCAAACATAAAGTATTGCTTGCCTTTTCTTAACACTGACAGCAGACATCCATTTATATATATGTGAGTGTGTGTGTATGTACTTTCACGACATTCACACCTGGAAGCAGCCAGGTACAATAGCGCTCTTATTCTGGAGGAGCTACAGCCTGGGGAACCGTCGATGGTAGCTACTCGGAGATGGAGGAGCAATAATGTTTGTTCTCTTGCCACCCACATATTCATAGCTTTGTTTGGAGTAAAAACAACAGGGACGACTGACTATAAAGCCGCAGCATTTATTCCCTTCCTGGTGATTGTGCTACTGTAACCACACTGTGTAGACACACAGGTGCCTTCAATGGGAGCTCTCCAGGGTTTGGGGTAAAATTGCTGATGGGTGGCATCGCATCAAGGAAACATGCTTGACTTGGTATTTTTCAGGACCTATTTTTGCCATGTCTAAATAACTAATCCTATCAAAGGTCGATAGGGTTATTTCAAATATTTAATGCACTATTCTATACTAACCCGATGCACCAGATGGTTCGTTACACAGAACCATCTGGGACGTTGTCCTTTGAAACTGTTTGGAAAAGGGCTGGCACTGCCTATCACCATGCCTGTAGTTCCTCATCGGACGCTGATTGGTCCAAGCGGAGAACTTGCAAGCCTGGCAAGATGGATTCTCGCGTGAATGTGATCTCCCGAATCCAGCTGCCTCACGAGGTAAATTATTTACTGCCCTAAAGCTAACACATTTAAGCGGATATTTGTTCTCCCTCCTCACCCATGGTGTGCTCCTTCTTCTTAAGTTGAATCACCATTCTTCACTGTTGTTGAACAGCACTACAAGAGGCATGCGTTGCTCCACGCCAGGTTGGGGACATCAGTAGCCCAACGATGGAGCAAGAGGAGACACACACAACGAGGGGTTAAATCTGGGGTGGGCTTTTTGGCTCAAGGGCCACACTGGGTTTTCGAAATGGAAAGACATGCCAGTAATACTAGTTGATGAGGGGAAAAAATGTACTAGCATAAATTGCATGAATGTGAAATCTGTTTCCCCCCCCCAAAAAATAAAATAAACTCACCCCTGAGTGCTTGATTTAATGGGAACAGTTGCTGGTCACTCTTTTTTTTACGAGCGCATCAAAGTCCAGTGTCATTTTTGTTGTGGCAATTCACAGGACAGAGCTCAAGTGTTCATCAGTAAGATGAGCTCTGTGGCGTGCTTTGTTTGATCGTCATCACACTGAATGTTTGCTCACACACATAAGTAGAGCCAAATAACACCAGCATCTTCTGTGCCATCTGTCGGAAGTTTGGAAACTTGGTCTCGTTCAGTGAGGCATAAAACTCAGAGTTGACAGAGTTGAACATGAGATCAATCAGCTCCAAGTGCAGCTCCTCCAAAAGTGGAGATCAGGTCAAGAGATGAGTCACTCTTGGCCTCTACATTTAGAAAAGGCCGGCTGCAGTGCGTCTTCTAGTGGAACCAACCATAACGTGCTGCAGGAAAAAAAGTCTAAATGAATACCATGTAATTTAAATTAATTATAGTATTAATGTAAATGCTGACGGGCCGGATTACCCAGCCCAATGGGTCGTATGTGGCCCGCGGGCCGTAGTTTGCCCACCCATGGGTTAAAGTGTTATTTCGTTACATGTTTGGGTAGACAAGTTTCAGGAGACCTCCAAGCGCTGTGAGATGAAGCTCGAAGGCTACGAAACACAAGGTTATGTCGTGGTAAGTCTGCGTGCACGCGCATGCGTGTGTGTGTGTGTGTGTGTGTGTGTGTGTGAGGGTAGCAAATAGCTAGCGGTGTCGCTGAAAGATTGACAGGTTTTATCGTCTTAATCTTCCTGCGCCAAGCTCCCATCAGCCGCTTGTCCTGCCTGCGACACAGCCTGTCAGGCCACTTTGTCCCCGCAGAGACACACGCGCACGCACACACACGCACACGCACACGCACGCACACACACCCACACAAACACATGCAGCTTCAGCGAAAGAGAGACAGAGAGAGAGAGATGGAGCTGGATAAGCGCAGATGAAGGAGATCTAAATGTGTGAGTGAAAGGGTAATAATGGACGTGGAAACCATGTGGAAGTAATAACAAAGAATGACTCAAATACACATCTGCATTCATATACCATTTTTCTTTAACCAAGTTTGCCAAGTGATTCTCATTTAGCCAGATGGGAGTCAGACCAAACAACAGACACGTGTAAACTGAGTGTAATAGAGTATAGAATATAAATACAATACAAATTGAATACAAAAAAAGATGAATATCAAATGTAGATTGTATTATGGTAATCGGTTTCTCGTCCGTATTTGCATTTGATTTAGTCTCTTTGTCGCATTGTTTCAAAGTTGAACTTAATAAAATCATCCATTTTTCATGCAACAATGGGTACATATCTATCTATATCTTACATACCCAAATCCCAGATCTCCACAAGCTTCTAAATGAATTGAAATAGGCCTTTCTCCATTCATTCCCTCAATTTCCAAAGGGCACCACTCAGGAAATCTAATCTTCTTCTGCTGTATCAGTAAGAGCTATGCTTCAGCATGCAGGATTATGCTAATGTACAACTCTCTC
>OMKP01079784.1:0-12500 GCA_900302375.1 Bathygadus melanobranchus
CGATGTATACCTGCCCAGGAGACTGTATGAGTCCTGTGTGTCTAGCGATGTATACCTGCCCAGGAGACGGTATGAGTCCCGTGTGTCTAGCGATGTATACCTGCCCAGGAGACTATGAGTCCTGTGTGTCTAGCGGTGTATACCTGTCCAGGAGACTGTATGAGTCCTGTGTGTCTAGCGATGTATACCTGCCCAGGAGACGGTATGAGTCCCGTGTGTCTAGCGATGTATACCTGCCCAGGAGACTATGAGTCCTGTGTGTCTAGCGGTGTATACCTGTCCAGGAGACTGTATGAGTCCTGTGTGTCTAGCGATGTATACCTGCCCAGGAGACTGTATGAGTCCCGTGTGTCTAGCGATGTATACCTGTCCAGGAGACGGTATGAGTCGTTTCAATATCGTTCAATATTTCGACACAATCGGCAAATGACAAAGTACCCTTCCCCAACCTAAAATGCAATTGAAATAGATGCGTCACGTTTAGAAATGTATCCTGCTGGCTCTACAATGTTGATGATAACTAAAACTGTCACCAACATGTCGAAATATTTGTCATCAACTGAATGACATTCTTTTGAACTAAACTGTCAACTGTTGTTTTAAGGCTATACCCCATATTGTCATTTGTAGTTGAGTGAAGCCCTTTGAGTGTCAAAGGGCTTCACAGGCCACATCTTATGACACCCCCCTAACAGGTTAGGAGTGCAATGGGTACCATAATAGACAGACATAATGGCAGCATAACAACGACATAACAATGTCAAACCCAAACTCTTGGCTTTGTGTGTGTGTGTGTAACAGGACGTATCAGAGCTCCAGAAGGAGAGGCAGAGCCTGGAGCGGCAGCACCAGCAGGAGGTGACCAAGCTGAACCAGGAGCTGCAACAGGCCCGAGTCCTGCACAATACCCTGCAGGCCCAGGCTGAGAAGGTACATACACACGCGCTAATCATCAGTCTGCGTACAGGAAAATGTGTATTTATTTACATGGTGCTGGAGCCCATTTGCACGCTCAAAGAAAAACACATCATCTATACTGTCAAACTGCAGGGAAAACACACACACACACACACACACACTCTTAATACAAAATCAACTGTCTGATAAACAGTATTCCAATACGGGAAACAGCTGTTATTGATAAACATATTATGGACATCACTTCAGATGTGTTTTCCCAGCTACTTCCTGTCTGCGTGTGTCCTCCTCCTGTTTCTCTTTCCCACTACTCTTTTGCTGGTCACCAAACTGACACCACCACTTGTTTTCTCCCACCCACCTTTTTTAAAAACACTTTTATGTCTCGTGTTTCTTCCTGGTCTTTCCCCTCCCACTGTTGCTCTGGGTTTATGTTCCCAGTGGACGTGCTCCACGGCTCCAAGGTAAAACTGCTCAGCACTAGGCTTGTGGGAGAGTCAACTAACTGTTGGAATATCAACTGTGTGTTTGTTTGAGTCTGTAATCTGTGTGCCATGGGAAATCACTGTCATATGAAGCATGTGGGTGCGTTTTCCCATCAAGAGTGTGGGTGATACACACGCACACTACAGAAAGGCATGTATGTGTGTGCATGAGGAGCAGGCTTATGTCAAAACATTGTTTTGGTTGGTTGAGGTGAAACCATCGTCACCTGCATGGGGAAATGCTGTGGAGGCATTACTCAGCTTTCTATATGTGTGTGTGCACGCATGTGTCTGTGCAAATGAGCAGAATCACACCAATTGTGGCCCTCTCCAATGTTTCCATGGTTGCTCTGATAATGTAACAATGTATACACAAAACACACAGTGCCCAGCAGTACAATAGCAGCCTTTTTGTTTGGTCAAGTAGCCTGAATGTCCTTCTGATTCTTGGTCAACATAAACTACAGGAGTGGATGAGACAGTGTGCATTTGTTTGCTAGCTAGCCTTCCAGAGGTCTCTCCCCTCTCCCAAAGTTGAGTAGAGTACTTGGCATTAGACCATAGCATTAGCTATGGGTTGGGTATCGTTTAAAATGTTATTTTAATCGCATAAAAAGGATACTTTCAAAACCGTACCAACAAGATTAAATAAAGGTTATTGCCAATTGCAATTCAATTGTTAATTCTGTTTTCTTATATAACTATTTACTATTAGTTACTATTTACAACTATTAAAGTGATGGACAACAGGATCTAAATACGTAAAATAACCATAACAGAGGGATGTATCCTATCCCTATTCCACCTACCAAATATCTTGTCCAGAAAATGTCAAAAAGTATATTTGAAATACATCTCAACTAATAAACTCAATAATTATGAGTTTATCGCTGTCTTGTGTTGTGTGTACTTCCTCTGAAATGCCGCTTATTCAGCTATACTGTGGCCTAACCTCGTTCCCCCTGCAGACTTCTGTTGTCCATCACTTTAAACCCTAAACCAAATACAATAACTAAATACCCTAATGGGGTAGCGTAATCTGTGTTGTGGTTCGGTCCGGTAGCTTTTCCATTGTATGGGTTTCGGTACCCAACCCTAGCTATGAGTATCTCCTTGCTTCCTTCCTAATCCATTTGGCACCTCCAATTCCACTTCAAATCCCTTTCTTGATGTGTTATTATTTCTGATTGCAACTGGCACCTTTTTATTTTTGGACCTTCTTTTATTTCCTGTCATGTTTGCCCTATTCACGGTGTTCTCTCACTGTCTCTCTTTGCCTCCCTGTCAGTTGTCCCTCCAGAAGCAGGCATTGGAAAGAGAAGTGGAGACGCTGAAAGCCAAGCTTAAATGGACAGAGGGAGAGATGCAGGACAGCCAGAAGAAGGAAGCTCAGACACAAGCCAAACTGACGGTAACACACACACACACACACACACACACACAGGTTTCTACATATATGGATTCATCTATTATTCAGTGCCTTAGCAGCAAACACATAAGGAAGCTGATGCATATTTTAAACAGCGTCAGACGGTATGTCAGGAGTCAATTGCTCAGGGTTAATGATGGCCAGGATTACCAGCTATATGGACAAGTCAGGCACTGCATCTGTTGTGGCAGGAGAACAACAATACAACTGCTGTTAAGTCATGGGAACAACAATACAACTGCTGTTAAATAGGTGGCTTTGGCTATGATGTTTATCTGCATCTACTCCCTGTTTAAATGTTGCTAAAGATGAAACCACATGAAAAGCTGGAGTCAATCATGACAATAATCAAGCTCAAGTGGAAATTTGGAAATCATCTGTGAGCTTGGTATTTAGCTGAGTGCTACTAGGCAGCGCTCACCTATTGTTCTTCTTAGGCTTTATTGTTTTTAGGTGAGTGCTACTAGGCAGCGCTCACCTATTGTTCTTCTTAGGCTTTATTGTTTTTAGGTGAGTGCTACTAGGCAGCGCTCAGCTATTGTTCTTCTTAGGCTTTATTGTTTTTAGGTGAGTGCTACTAGGCAGCGCTCAGCTATTGTTCTTCTTAGGCTTTATTGTTTTTAGGTGAGTGCTACTAGGCAGTGCTCAGCTATTGTTCTTCTTAGGCTTTATTGTTTTTAGGTGAGTGCTACTAGGCAGCGCTCAGCTATTGTTCTTCTTAGGCTTTATTGTTTTTAGGTGAGTGCTACTAGGCAGCGCTCAGCTATTGTTCTTCTTAGGCTTTATTGTTTTTAGGTGAGTGCTACTAGGCAGCGCTCAGCTATTGTTCTTCTTAGGCTTTATTGTTTTTAGGTGAGTGCTACTAGGCAGCGCTCAGCTATTGTTCTTCTTAGGCTTTATTGTTTTTAGGTGAGTGCTACTAGGCAGCGCTCAGCTATTGTTCTTCTTAGGCTTTATTGTTTTTAGGTGAGTGCTACTAGGCAGTGCTCACCTATTGTTCTTCTTAGGCTTTATTATTATTCTTTCTTTATTCTTCTTGTCAGATTGTGGGACCTATCCTCCCACAATTTTACACCTAGAGACTCCATTCACGGCTAAACATAAATAATTAAATATCATTACAAAACATTTTATATTATATACTTTTTTTAAATATTAAACTTTCTAAACATTTCTAACGTAAAGTCAGTGTTATAAATGTTATAAAATATGTTCTGTTCCGTCTTCAACTACTTCAGACTTCACAACTCGGTCAGTTTTGAAACTTTTAACTTCGTTCAAACATTAAACAAATCATCACATTATACCTATTGAAAAAGATAGTTATTGATATAAAGCACAGGACTTACTTATAAGACACCGCTTCAAGTCCCGAGTTGCACTGATGTTATTTTCTAATTTAAACGTTGTTCAAACAAATAATTGTTTAGGCTAAACAATTATTGGGTTACGTTTAAGCAACAACAACACTAATTGGTTAGGTTTAGGCAACGCAGTTACCCCCTCGGACATGTTTAAAAGCATGCTGTGTGTGTGGAGGTACCATTAAACAGCGGTTAATGTTGCTGTCTGAGTCAGAGGTCACATGGCAGTCCCAGACATTTGCGTACATTGTATTAGTAGCGCACATTTACAGTTTTCAGCAGTAGTAGCAGTCTATGATTTCATCAGTGATCTTATCTGTACATTGCTAGCGTTATATATTCATTATACCAAGCGATAACAGTCACTAGGTGTAATAATCAATGGTCTAGTCAAATGTTCTTTAATTCTCTTACGGTAGTTCTCCCGCGTTAAAGGGAAAGTCCGCATTTCACTTCCTGTATTTATGTAATTGAGTCACGCCTAGGCCATCTAATTAAAGGGGAAGGGGTAAATACCTATTATATGAACATCATATAGAACTGTATCAAGTTGAAACTTATTGATATTATGTTATGATCATGTATTACACCTTATTTATGAGTTTTGGCTGGTTAAGCTTAAACTGACCATATTAAAATGGTTTGTATATTTATACCTAATCCATTCAGACTTGAACTCATTTGTGACCTCATTTTACACTACAGCACTCAATGCATTTTCTGCAGAAATGCTTTTTCTAGTTTAGATTGGAATAGTAGTTAGATCCCATGTTAGTTTCATGACCCTCAGAAAGAAATAAGCAAAATCTTTTAGTTATCCTTACATGGTTTACAGCAAGCTCTGGTTTATTGGTATAGTTTCCATTTAATAACCACTTTAACTACTTGGTTCACCATGCAACATGTGTACTTCCTGGTCTTTGTTTCTTATTTTTTTGACTGTTGGCCCCCTTTGTGGTCACTAGGAGGCGCTGCACGAGGCACAGGGCGTGGCAGCCAGCCTGGAACAGAGCACCAGGAGAGGAAATTCCCTGGAGGAGGAGGGGAGGAGAGTGATGCAGGAGCGAGACGAAGCCCTACACCTCATCAAGGAGCTGAGGGGTGAGGAGAGGCCTGTGGGCATGAGGCTTGAACTGCTGCCGAAGGAGTGATTGTTGTCTGGTGCTTAGGAACAATATTAAGTGCTTAGCCAACTTATTATGCAGAAGATTATTAAGTATAGATGATGACATCTGCCCTTCTAACTGAATCTCACATACCCCTATCCTTACTCACAGCTGCCCCCTGCTGGACAAATATGTTTACTCATTCACAAGGGTACAGTCAGTGTAATCAAGATGTGATTATTAATACAGTTACACTGTGATGTGGGTGTATATGTTATTTGTTGATTTTTCACTTCCCCAGAGCAAAATGCAGCCCTGGCTCTCCCCGCAGCCCCCCTCCAGCACTGCTCCCTGGGTCAGAGCTTCTCTCCTCCAGAGAGAAGCTCCGGCCCCAGCAAAAAGCCTCCTGGAGAGCGGCGTTGTGAGCAGGGCAGAGGGCGCCAGACGGCCCCCAAGTACCCCACGGACAGAGAACCAGGTGAAGGCATCGACGCAGAATACATCAGAGGCATGGGCCCGGACTCTGAGAGCCCGCAGGGGAGCGGGAAACCAGAGGACGACAACGTGACCATTTCCAACAGCTCTGGTACGCCGAAGATCCACGCAGTGAACCAACTGGATGCCTCGCTCACCTTGCAGTCTGAAGCCGCCGTTGAGACTTGTGCCCTGCCCAGGGAGCAGGACACGGACATGGCCACCCTCCGCAAAGAGAACGTGGTGCTGAGCTCGGAGCTGCAGGAGGTGCGCGAGGAGCTCCAGAGACGCCTGGAGGACCTGGAGGTCCAGCGGCGGGCCGAGGCAGAGGCCAGGACCCGGCTGAAGCAGCTGAGCAAGAAGCGTGCTGGGCGGGAGGCCGAGGTGAAGGAGCAGGACCGGGGGAGGAAGGCGGAGCTGGAGAGGGAGCGCTCGGAGACGGAGAGGCTGAGGAAGGCCCTGGCCTCCCTGCAAGCTCAGGTGAACACGAGGGAAAAAGAGGAGGAGGAGGCGCAGGCAGTGCAGGGGCGAGAGGACCGGGAGCAGGAGCTGATGGAGCTGAACATCCAGATGAAAGCACAGCTGTCTGAGGCCCGGGCCCAGCTTGCCCTGGAGCGAGAGGAGCGGCAGAGGGAGGACGAGGAGAGGAAGAAGGGTGAGGTGACTGGCGTGGCCCTGGAGGAGAAGGTGGAGCTGAGCGTCAGGCTGGCTGAGCTGCAGGCGGAACTGGAGGAGCTGAAGAGACATGGAAAAAAGGACATGCCGTGCCCTGAGGCCAACAGCTCACTGGCGTACCTGACACTCCACAACGACGACGACGACAAGCTCAACGCTAACATCGCCGCCCTCTGCCCGGGCCTTGACGACAACCAGCCCCTCCTCCCCTCGCCCGATCACAACCGCCTCTTCTGCCACGCCACCAATCAGCTCAATGCAGCAGTCTCCCAGCCAACCACGGAGCTGATCCTGAAGGAAGACCAGAGGACTGAACTCCTCCAGCTCCCGCTGCTGTCAGGCGACGGGCCAAGCCCCATGGAGGGATCCAGCCCTGGCATTGAGGAGGAGCTCAGCGGACCATCGACCTGTCCTGAGACCCCCACACCCTTGGACCTGGCCAGGGAGGTGGAGCGCCTGCGGGAGGAGAACACACGAGAGGCCCGGCGTGCAGAGCAGTGCCAAGCTAAACTAGAGGACCTGCAGTCCCAGGTGGATACAGAGAGCTTGTAGACCTTCTTTTGAGCACCTTTCAATTATTTGTTTATTATATGATATAGATTCTATACTATAAAACGTAACATATTGTTAATGACAAAGAAAAAATGTCTAAACATTGCATATTGGCAATGCTACTAATTCAGTCAGCACAATAAACATGAAGAATATAATATTATATATTACTATATATTGCTAAACCAATGGCTTTTTCTGTCCATCCCTTCTATCCATCCATCCCTCCACTCTCCAGGTGACCTGTCAGACCCAGCAGCTGACCATGGCATTTGACTTGCAGAGCCAGCACATCACAGGCCTGCTGGCTGAGCTGCAGGAGAAGGAGAGCGCCCTCCTCAGCCAGGGAGGGGAGCTGCAGTGCCGCAGGCAGGAGCTGGCCCAGCTCACGGCCAGGATGACACAGAGGGAGGAAGAGGTGGCCCCAGTCACGATGCATCCGGGTGCAGACGGGAGCTCTGAGATTCATACTGCAGCCTCTCCATCAGAATCATCCTCCAGAGACAAAGTCAATCACGCAGCACGTGGCCAAAGACCCGACAGTCAAGCAGAAGCACCGTCGTCAAGGGCCCTCCACCCCGCAGACACCCTGCCTCCGGCACACCCACCACACCCACCACTAGTCTGTAGTGAACAAGGCAGTGAGGGTGAAGACGGCACGGCAGCACAGATGCCCTCTCCCCGGTTGGAGATGCTGCCAGTGAGCGGTGGTTTGGTGGAGGAGGACGCCACTGCCTCAGACACTAGGGGCCAAGACTCCGACCCCTGCACAAAGACAGAACCCTGCACAGATGGTTCCTGGTCACCTGAGGAGGAGCAGGAACGCTCAGATGGTGTGCTGCCACCTGGTGGCAGCAGCAATGGATTGCAGGAGGTCAAGGTCTGCAGGGATAAAGGAGTGAACAGAGAAGATATCGGAAAGGACGAGAAGGAACAAGACTCTGTGGCTGAAGTCAGCCACTGGGAGCAGCAGGTGGGCCTACAGCTCTTTTGTAGACTGTTATTTAATATGCCCATCATGCATCTTATAACATGTATGATTCTGAGATCCTTAAAATGCTACTAATACTATTATTACTATTATTATTATTTTAGTTTTTCTTCCTTCTGCTTCTTGTCGTCTCCCACCATGCCAGGTGGTGGCGCTGCAGGCTGAGCTCAGGGCTGTGTGTGAGGAGAAGGACAAGCAAGCTGAGGAATTGGTTCTGTGGAGAATGGCCTCCCTGCCCACATCAGCCTCTGGGCTTCAGCAACACAGCCTGAGCCTGAAGGACCAAACTCTGCCAGAGAGCTTCCAGGCTCCGAGAGGGACTGTGGAGTTGGAGGGCCAGGCCTGTACACTGGGTGCTGAGGAGGCAGAGGTAACCCAGGACATGTTCCAGGACAGAGGCACTCTGACTGTGATCAGAGAGGACCAGCTGTTCCTGTCCTGCTCCTCTAGAAAACTACAAGGCTGCATGCTCACCTGCAGGTAACACTCTCTCACTCACTCACACACACTGGAGGATGCATTGATATAACAAATTTTCTAATCACAAACAAACATTTGGAAAAACAAAAAATGTTCCGACTTGACAAATTCAAACTTGGGATTTTAAACGTTTTTTTTGTTTTTCTGTTTTTATTTGTTTCTGTTTCTGTTTTTAATTAGAAGATGGGAAAATTGCAAAATTAGAAAATTGCTGCAGGGATGTCGTCTCCCGAGATCCGTCTAGGTGGCGACAAAGTATTACAGTATTGAATAATTGGAGTCTATTTTCTATTTTTCAGAAAATGTTTTTTTTATTTTTATTTTATTTTTATTTGTGAAGTCAGAAAAAATGTAAACTTTGTTAACTGATATGTTAACTAAATTTTCAGTTTCGATTGTGATTTAGAAAATGTAACTGGACCTGAGATGTCCAGGATTAGACAATGAGAATGTGCATCTCACATGAAACGACTTGGTTATCAGATCCACAATACAAATGATTGTTTCCCCAACTGTCTATATACAGTATATAAATGGACTGCATTTATATAGCGCTTTTATCCAAAGCACTTTACATTTGCCTCACATTCACCCATTCATACACCGACGGCGGTGTCAACCGCAAGGTAACAACCAGCTGGTCAGGAGCAGTTAGGGTTAGGTGTCTTGCTCAGGGACACCTCAACAATTAGCTAGGCGGAGCTGGGGATCGAACCAGCGACCTTCCGGTTGCCAGACAACCGCTCTACCCCCTGAGCTAATGTTGCCCTATATATAATATATACTGCTCCAAATAAAAGTATAGTTCCCGTTCCAGAAATGCATACACACACGCATGCGTGTATAATGTGTGTCTGGCTACTTGCAGCATGTGAACTGTGCAACGGACATTATTGTCAGTGGTTGTGGTTGGGATACTTTTCAAATGTCATGTAACCCAAACGGCGTGCTCCCTTTCCCTGCAAGACTGCAGCACAGTGACCTGATCGATCCAAAGAGTGTGTTGGGTGCTGAGAAGACCTACATATCCAATGACCTCATCGACAAATCCGATGACCTCATCGATGATGAGGTCAGCTTCCCTCTCATTGTAACTCTTGAAGCTTATTATCTTATTCTGGTGTGGTCTAGATATATTGTCGTCTTGATGAACTGTTAAGTTTACTTCAGCAAACCTTCTAGTATTGTCATCTCATTCGCTCAATTATTTTTGATTCAGCACTTTTAGATTCTGGCAAACTGTGTAGTTTTTCTTACATTGTGTACACCGTGTTCTCCACCTAGGGTTCTGACAAAGAAAACGTAGACACCGGCCACTCTCAAGTCACTACAACTAAACCGCCGGCCCCACCCGGAGCCTTCCACAGAGCGCCCAGCGAGCAGCGGCGCGTCCCCAAAGACACAACACGAGTACCGCCCCACGCCAAAGCAACGCAGCGCGTTGACCAAGCTCCGTCCAACGCTACCGTTGCGACAGAGCGGGAAACATGCGGACGGCCGTCCAGAAGGAGCGCCGCCACTCAAACCCACGACTCTCCACCGGCCACGCCCCCACTCAACCACGCCTGCACTCAGACCGAAGAGGTGGAGGGGGCGGTGATGGCGGAGGAGGAAGAGGAGGCTGAGGAAGCAGCCGGCTCGCAGCCACCCTCCTCGGTCCCCGGGCTGCTGTTCTCCGGTTCCTTCCCCCTCCCGACCGACCCCGCGCGCCTGGCCGAGCGGATCCGTCGCAACCGCAGCCAGCTGTCAGCCGCCTTCGACGACACCGAGTACGAACCCTACGGCCTTCCCGAGGTGGTCATGAAAGGCAAGTGGACGCCGTGCAGGAAATGTGTTACGCAACAGACCTCTTATGCCAGGCAGCGCTGCTAGTGTTGGCGATTATGCCTGGGTGCTGCTTTCATCTTTCGTATGTTATGCAGGGTTCCCACGGGTCCTTGAAATCCCTGAAAGTTTGAATTTGAGAGAGAAAAAAAAATCAAGGCTATGAAAGTTTTTGAAAACATAGACATGGAGTGATTGAAAGTGCTTGAATTTATATATTTTGTGCAAGAACAGATATGTAAGTTGCTTTTGATCTTTTTTTTATGTTTATAAATAGGCTACAGCACAATTCAGAAGTGTTCACACATTCAAGCCTCTCTCTTTTTAATTGTTTTTTGAGCTGTAAATCCTGCTATTTCTCATTATAAAAATTCTTATTGTTGTAACAGCAATTAACCTTGATCCGTCCGTGTCTCAAGCGATGTCGTGTTGGGTCCTTGAATTTGAGGGAATTGGGCCTGAAAATCCTTGAAACCCCTTGAAACCCCTGAAAAGTCCTTGAATTTGATGTTTAAGAAGGTGTGGGGACCCTGGTTATAATATTTTCCACCCACCAGGGTTTGCCGACATTCCCAGCGGTCCTGCGTGTCCCTACATCGTGAGACGTGGTCTGCTGGGCACGCCCTCCGTGCCCCTCCCACAGACAGACACGCCCCCCAGGGAGGAGACGGACTAGACACTGCCTCCAGGTAACCACGGGCAACGCCTACCATTCAATACACTGCACAGAATAAAGTGTGTGTGATTTGTGTGTTTTTTCATTGTCATCCCCACTGGTTTCTATGGGCAGAACCAAAGGGAAGTTGCATATGGAGGCTCACGCAACGTGTCGCCGGTATCGTCGACAACCTTCCCAGTCACCAGCGTCACCCAGCTCCCTCACAACCTGCCCGCTACCAGCAGCTACACCCTCCTGCCAGGCGTCTGATGGTGGGCCGGCGTCATCCACAGGACAATCAGGGAGATTAACGTGTCCGCCACATAGAGCGCTTTACGGACTTGGTGTTGAGGGCCTTTTAGTTGTGGATGTCATTAGGGACCAGTGGTCATCCTCCAAATCACAGTTGAACTGCTAATCCAAAGGGACAGATGAGGTTGTGCGAACCAATGTGCGCGTATTAGTCTTACATACTTGATGTTTGGACCAAATGGGTTTTTTTAATTCTTATTATTGTTATTATTATTATTATTTGCCAGCTTCTTGAGTTTTGTGTTTATGTTTTGTGTAATAGAGCTATATTTTCCAAAGGTGGGGAGAATCCATCATTGAACATGTCAGTTTTACTTTTTAAAGGGAAAACGGACAGAAAAACCAAACAGGCTCTTGGGTATGTTTTTGTGAAGCATACGACTTGACATTTATAGAGTGTGTCTGTGTGTGTGTGTGTGTGTGTGTGTGTGTGTGTGTGTGTGTGTGTGTGCGCGCGCGCGTGTGTTTTGCACTGAGCAAACGAAAGTTTGTTCGCCGCTGCCTTCTGTGTGATGGGTTTATTATTTGAGTGTCGTCATCTCAATGTTACTGTTGTCTGAGCGTGCGTGAGCACACGTGCACAGAGTAGGAGACTTGGAGAGCGTGAGTGTATGAGTCACAGACAGACCTGGCTGCTTTCCGCTCCATGTATGGTGATCCACTGTGTGAAGCCCCCCTCCCCAGGTCTCCCGGTGTTCTCCTCGGCCCCGTTCATCTCCTCATTTACTGACCTGCTCCTCCTGAAGTGTTGCACAGGATAGTCATTTTAGTTGCCCCCCCCCCAAAAAAATGTATTTTCCTTCTAGAATTAATCAGATATAATATATTTGATTGATGTATGTTTTTTTGCCCCTGTACTATATATTTATGTTGTGTTTTTGTGCTGCATACACGTAGACCACTTTAAAGGATGAAATGTAGTTTGTCACACCACCGGCCAAGGAGCTGTTTTTATTAAGAACAGTGTGTAGTTTGTCGCTATGCACCAGGTGTACTGGCCAGGAGCTGTTTTTATTAAGAACAGTGTAGTTTGTCGCTGTGCACCAGGTGTACCGGCCAGGAGCTGTTTTTATTAAGAACAGTGTAGTTTGTCGCTGTGCACCAGGAGTACCGGCCAGGAGCTGTTATTAAGAACAGTGTCGGTGACACACTGTTCCTATTCCACGTCATGTGCACCAGCCCCAACACTAGTTCGACTTGAGCGCAGAATAGGTCTGTTATTGTGTAACTGT
>OMKP01079786.1:0-13764 GCA_900302375.1 Bathygadus melanobranchus
TTTTACCAAGAATGGTGGGAACGGGTGCAACATTACTTATTTTGACCAAAGAGGAGGCCTGACAAAAAAAGTTTGAGAACCACCTCGGGAGCCAGTCAGTACATACATCATCACCTAGGCAACCAGTAAGTACATACATCATCACCTAGGCAACCAGTAAGTACATACATCACCTAGGAAGCTAGTCAGTACATACATCATCAGCTAGGCATACATCATCACCTAGGCAACCAGTCAGTACATACATCATTACCTAGGCAACCAGCACAACCAATCAATTCTTCCATCACTATGAATAGATCAATAATAAATTAATAACAAAAAAATAAATAACACATTATCACAACATTAATATTAATAATATGAATTATATATTAATAATACTAATAATGACAACAAATAATGAACAAGAATGAAAATCATAATGATAATATTCATATACTAATATGATTCATAATCAGAATGATAATAACATTAATAATAATAATACAATATTATCTCACCATACTGTGAGCGCTCCCTCCACCCTGGTTTCCATGGTTTCCGTGGTCATGGCCTGTTACCGAGGGGGTGACGGTGGTGGGCCCAAACATGTTGCCATGATGACCGCTGTGGTTCATTCCGCTGTGGTGATTGTGGGCCATCGCATGGGGGATGGGCTAGAGAGAGACAGACCACCAGTATTCATCCACTCAAAACACTCATAGCACACTCCTCATCCTCACATAGCACGCTCCTCATCCAGAGTCTTTTCTTCCATAAATACCTTACATTTTGTTTATTTAAGAGTTATTGGCACGACGTGGAGGCAAAGAACCACTCGACACAAAGTGGATGTATAACATGGGTTATACCTTGGTCTGGGTGAATATTCTTTTCTGATTGGCCAGCAGGTGGGCGTTAAAACAGTGTATTGCACGCGTAGTTCGGCTCAAGTTTAATCACTTCTAAATCAATCCACTACCCAACGGTTAACCAACATTAAAGAGCATACCTGTCAAAGTTTTCAACTGCAGCAAGCACAGCTGAGTTAACAACTTAATAAACTAACAATCTATTTGGAGAATATAATTGTTTTGAAGAATGCGACACAGCAGAGGAAAATTGTAACACTTCGTAACAAGTTATGGCGATGGAGCCATAACCTTACCTTACCTTACTCATTGTGTAGCATCTCATCCTAACTATCTTGCTGTTTATTTAAATGTAAATGCAATTATGAGTGCTTGACACTTGTTCTATAAACCTAGCAATTATAAGTGCTCAGGGCTCGACAGTAATGGTTGCCAGGTTGTCATTGGCAACCATTCTGAGAAATTGTCAACCAATTCTTGGCCTTTGCTTGCCATCAGTGGCCACCACTTTTTAACACAAAAACAGGGACATCAAATAGCAAAACATTCACCCCAAAATAAATACATTTGTTGCATTAGTGATAACAGTCCTGTGCCCATGCCTTTTCGTAACGTGCCCATTGGGGCACCAACTTCACACTCAACACTGCACTTCTTGGGTCCTCAGCAATACACCTGGCGAGTTTGAAGTCGATCGGATGAACGGTTCATACAGTGCAGGCGACTTACAGATTCCATGAATGCACACAACTTCAAGAAAGTTCAACAGGGGACAGTGTGGGCTGCAAAATTCTTTCCGGTGCAATTTCAGTCTGACACTTTCTCCAAGGGGATCCAAAATCCTTTCTAGGCTCCAAAATCCTCTCCGATGCAATTTCAGACTGATGCTTTCTTGGTGTGCGCACTGTACTGCGGAGGGGGAGGGGAGCGGCAGCTGTTATCCTATTGGCTGTCAGCTGATGTAGAGAGACCGCTATATACCGCTATAATTTGAGGGGGGGGGGGGACCACGTATAGAAATGTTTGTTAATTCCTACACCGTTCACCTGATTTGGATTGTTTCATTTCAAATCCATTGTGGTGGTGTACGGAGCCAAAATGATTCAACTTCAATAATCATCTCGTCAAAGTCCAAATATTTATGGACCTGGCTTGTATATACGTCCTGGCACTTAGGCTAGACCAGACCATAGGGTAAGATAGTCTGGACACACAATAATATGTAGCATTGTGTAGCATCTTATCCTAGCCAGCTTGCTGTTTTACTAGCGAGGGATCAACCTAGCAATTATGAGTGCTTGAAACTTTGTTCGGTTCAAATCTTACTGTACAGTCAGCGATATATTTTTGTTTCAAACTTTTGACAAATGTACTTGTTGTAAGTCGCTTTGGATAAAAGCATCTGCCAAATGCCCAAATCTGAAACATGAAAAAAAGATCTGAAAGTGAAAAAACACGAAAAATGAGACTTGCAACTGAGAAAAATAAGATCTGGATCTGAATCTGAAAACATAAAAAGATAAAAGTGAAACATGAAAATAAATAATTGGCAAAAGTTCAACATCAAAACCTTTTTTTTTTCGGCCCTGATTTAGCTCCATATGTATTATAATAATTTGTAATTTCGAACACCTATAACTCAAACAAAAATGTTCAAATTTGTCACACATATGTATCCCAGTAAAGCAAGTCTCAAAAAGGTTTGGTACCTCTTCGCCCATAGAGCGCACTATAATTCGTGGTCAAATGTAAATGCTCAGCCGTGACGCTCTGATGAACGATATAGGACGGATAATGGACTTATTTGACATGCTGAACATTGCCTCTTGGACCCATAAGGTCCATCTGGATACATTTTCTGTACAGTGACATTTTTGGGGACAGCACCTACTCTAAGACCATGACTCGGATTCACTCGAAGTCCCTTGGTGAGACTTATCTCATCACCCCCGAGTGAGATGCCCCCACAAATCACTGAAAAGGGGTGGTTGCTGGGGTCACCGGTGCATGTGGGCTGTGAATACCTATTATTATTATTATTATTATTATTATTACTACAAGAATAACTAACAATAATATAATTAATTATAACTAACAACAGTGAACACACACTTGAAATATATATGAAACGTTTGCTACGTGCAACGACACAGGAAGGACTTTGACCTATGAGATAAGATAATAGCCATTATCTATATTAATTGTTGAATGTTTCATTTTGATACTAACCAGACACTCTACTCTTCTCTGGTTGCTACAGTTACATTATTAAAGCCAGACACTCCTTTTCAATGTTTGTTTCCCATTTTTAAATGCACTAATACTGTTTTAGCACGCTAATTCTATTTAAGTGCTAACAAAACAGCCCTCAGGGTCTAGGACATCACTCCCTGTCACTATTAGCCAATGGCGGGCAGCAGTGAATCCGTTTTGGTCTCACCAAGGTAAGGTCATGCTGACATCTGATTGGCCAGTAAGACGATTAGATATAAAGTCTCTCCTCAGCAGGAGATGGGAGGAGATGAGAGGATAGGAGAGGAGAGTAAAGACAGTAGGAGAAGCTACCAGACTGTAACAAAGGTAATGTGAAAGAGGATTTGTTGATGGCTACTCTGTATATATATATACATACATACACACATATACAGTATATATATACATACATACACACATATACATACATATACACATAGATACTGTCTATCCACACACACACACACACACACACACACACACACACACACACACACACACACACACACACACACTATTCAAAGGAAAAGTGCCTGAGGTTAAACCATATCTCTATTTAAAGTAAAAGTCTTGAGGTGTTTAGAAGGCAGAGCATATGTTCTTACCATGAGCAGTGATCAGAGTGACCGTTCAAAGACGAGAGAGAGATAAAGGGAGGGAGGAGTTTATGGGAACATGGGTTTGTTGAAGTTTGGAATCAACGTGTGTGTTTGTGTCGGTGCAAGTGTGCGTGCGTGCGCTAGAAGAATCCTATGTAGTAATCTTAGCTACACGTAATGTCCTTTCCCACTAACAGCCATCTTGTTATGTGGGACAGATCTTGATCAGATTCTGACCCTGTGTTGGCTGTGATCCAGACATGTAGTAGCCCCACTAACACTTCATGTGTTAGTTATATTGTGTTTTTATCCAAGCACTTTACATTGCCTCACATTCACCCATTCATACACACATTCATACACCGACGGCGGTGTCAACCATGCAAGGCAACCGCCAGCTCGTCGGGAGCAGTTGGGAGTTGGGGTTGGGATTGAACCAGCAACCTTCCGGTTGTCATACAACCGTTCTACCTCCTGAGCTACTTCCGCCCCAATATAGTTTTTTATTATTCTCTACAAACTTTGGGACCTATCTCCTCCCACAATTGACAGAATCCATTCACATTTTAAATGTTGTCTTGTCTTGTCTTGGAATCGTGCGCTCATCATTCACATTTTTTTAATATTGTACACTTTAAAAATTATTTTAAAATGGAAGTTAACATCTGCAAGACTTCAAGTACTTCTGACTCCACAGCTCAGTCAATTTTTTACCTTTAAACTTCATTCAAACATTTAATCGAAATTCGTCCTTTGAACTGGTCGAAACAGCTTTTCGATTATTTGATTCCTTTATACTTGTTAAGATTCAACAGCTTTACTTTCATACTTTCATACTCTCTTCGTATTTTGCGTATTTGCTCAAAACCCACCTATTCAGAATTCACCTGGACTCTGAATAGCTTCACCTCCCACCTACCCGATCAATGCTTGAATCCCACCCCTCCTGGATCCCCAGCACTTCCATGTTTGTATGTCCTGGCACTTTGTAGGATCCTGTATGCTGGTATGTCCTGGCACTTGACATAATACTTAGCTTGCGTAGCATCTTATCCTGGCTACCTGCTGTTGTACAGTAAGGAGTCAACCTAGCAATTGTAAGCTTGTAACTTGTTCTATTGACCTGGCAATCAGGAATGCTTGTAACTTGTTCTGTTCTAATTGTACTGTACCATCAGCGATATGTTGTTGTCTCCCTCTTTCGACAAGTGTTACTTTTTGTAAGTCACATTGGATAAAAGCGTCTGCCAAATGCCCTAAATGTAAATGCTTTGTCTAATAGACTTCCAGTGAACCATGGAGCCTACAAATGTCAATATTTCACCTAATTACACTTAAACTGATCTGGTGGTTCTTGTTTAACTGGCATTAAAATAATTAATTGATTGGAATTATACTTTTTGAGCATTAGGTGTCTATGTGTAACAAATGACTCCAATTTAATTTACAATGAGACCCAATGGAGACTCTCCCTGTCCTTGACAAACCAGTCTTGTCGTTTATACATTATAATTTTTAAACTTGCAAATAAACTCACATACTTGAAGGGACAGATGTCACATGTTGGACATCCACATGTTTGTGTAGGCCTACTTCTACTAAGCATGACCATGTCCAAGTTATAGTAGTGTTTGAGAACAAGGCCGGTTTGAGGCTAGGGTCTTCATACATTGCTAGTTGTCTGCTTTCGGTAGAAGCACACAAATTAGGTAGGTTATGCTAAGGGCAGCACTAGCTCAGGAGAGACGGTTATCTGGCAACCGGAAGGTTGCTGGTTCGATCCCCAGCTCCACCTAGCTAATTGTTGAGGTGTCCCTGAGCAAGACACCCAACCCCAACTGCTCCCGACAAGCTGGCTGTTGCCTTGCATGGTTGACACCGCCATTGGTCGGACAGTACCAGCCATATCATTCTGTGATGCAAACTCAATGAACTAGATGTGAACAAATAACATCAATACATTTTTCGAAATTACAACCACAAATGATGGCTTACCTTTGTTATTATCATACGAATACTACTTCTACTACTTATCATAAAATACTACACCATACTACTATGCCTAGGTTCAAACTATCACTTTAGTTTAGCTATTTATATAACTCTTAAACTGTGACATTATTTAAACTTTTTTCTCTTGCACTTACTCCATTCATGTGCAATGTGGAAGATTTGGCCAACTGTCTTCCACAAAAATTGATGTTATTCATTCAGCATATTACCAGAAATTGTGGTGTCCACCTCTATTGTAAGAAACACAGTCCCCCGACCACCCCCAAACACAACCCCCACTGAATATAGCGTAAAGTGTGTTGGAAAATCATTTCCAAACTCAGCATTTCTGTTATCAACATGAGGAGGCCTTAAGAAGGAACAGTGGTGCCTAACATCCCTTCCGTGCCCATGGGAGAGATGTGCAGGTGTCTAGAGTCCACCATACAAAGTAACCATCAAGCACCTGTTCAACCGCTGGGGCTAAATTAAACTGGGATGAATGCATGTACTGGGACCAGAAGATAGTGAGGACCTTGAACTGTTTAGACAGCCAACGACGGTGCTAGGAGTAACACTGTTTCATAAGCTGTCAAAAGCAGATGTTGTGTAAAGATGGCTATGTAACTGTTTACACCCTCCCAATGTATAGAAGTGGATATAAGCCCAGACTCCTAAGAGTTGGGCAGTTGCTTCATGAACTAACTTGTTGGTTGTATTGCTGTCATGTCAATAAACCTCCTACTCTGCTGAATCCTCTGAGCCCATGCATCATTTCCTTTAAACTAGTTTTTAAAAGTATAGTTAATTAGTCAGATCCAGATGACCACAGATCTTCACGGGGGAAACTCCTCAGTCAGGTGTCATCAAGTGATCCAGCGTTACATTTTTTCAGTGTACCTTTGACACGATTGACAAGAGGTTAGAATACACCCTCTGCAGTGCTACTTCATCCTCTCATGTTGGACTGAGGGCAGACTAGGTGCTGCAGTGACGACAATCGCCTCTTGAGGTATAAAGTGGTATTACGAGATGATACTGGCCGGCACTAGCTGGGCTAGCTGCTAACTTAAATACATTTCAATATTTCTGCAACACAATACATCCTCTTTGACATAACATCAAAACTGTTATTTCTTCACTTTCTGTGTATTGTAGTTCATTTTTGAATATTTTAAACTTACTTAATATTATTACACATGGACCCTTTGAGCTTGAACTTGAGTTCAGCTATTCAACCTTTCTTGACATGTCCATGTCTTAAACTATGAAGCTTTATTTAACATATGTTTAAGATATCAACAGTCCAATTGCATATCATTAGATATCAACAATACATTTGTGGATATCTGCAAATGCATTGTTTCTAGTCCTAATTCTAATTGTAGATATCAGAAATTGCACTTTTACTAGTCATAAAGCCAATTGTGGATACCTGTAATTACATTTTTACCAGTCACAATGTATTCAAAAATACATTATGGATATCTGGAATGTTTATTTTGGATATCTGAAATTATGAGTTGTAAAAATTGGATTGTAGACATCTGATATTGTTAGTTTTTCCTCATAATAATTATATTGCAGATATCCAGAATGTTCATTCTGGATATCTAAAATGCAATCGTGGGTATCTGAAATTGAATGCCCAAGACACATCAATGGCAAATATGACATAATGTTTCCTAGGCTGAATGACTTTGTGGATATCTGAAATAATAAAATATATCCACTAGTAAATGTTAAAACGGCTATGTGCATGGAAAAGCGCCACAGGTTACTATTGGTTGACTGGACGTCCTACATGCTGGAGTATGTAGGAGAACATACAACTTGTGGAAGTACGACGTGCTAACTAGCCAGGAAGAGGCCATCCGATATGCAGAATGCCTTAATCAGAAGGAGATCAAAGATAATATACAATTAGGTTAATGAGGCTAAGGTTAGCCTAGTGTCAGTAGACAGGAGGTCAGAACTCCGCGGCTAGGCTAACAGCTAGAAGGAAATAAAGACTCTTACCTGTAAGTAAATCCCCGGGAATCAAGAGTTAGATGACGAGAGAAGAATGGGGCAATTTGTCGCGGTTCGTTTTTATTTCTCTTCAAATGATGACTATTATATTATATCTAACTACTTCGTAAATAGATGTCTTTCTGATGTATCAGAAACACAAGAGGGGGGTTCTGTTGACGCCAGCACGCAGGCTGCAGGCGAGGCGGTCCTGACCAATCTGAACGTCTGACAAGCGACGCCACGCCCATGATGACTACGACTAAGGCCATGGAGGTGGAACGCCTCAACGCCACGTCGCTGTTGAGAAAAAAAAATACATTTGACATGTATTTAGGTGTCAAGCACCGTAGGTGCAGGCACTTATTTTTGTTGTTCGTATTATTATTATTCCGCCACTTTTTCTAGTTCGGTATGTGCCCCTGGCTCGCTGTAACTTGGCAGATTGATCGACATTGATGCCAATCGCTGAAATCAACTTTTCAAAAGGCTCTATCTATGGTCCATCAGAATCAGAATCAGAAATTTGGCCTGGTCAGTCGGTGCAACAATAAACAATAAATACAAGAACATGAAACATAGGCTGTGATAAAAAAAAGAGTAAAAATTGCAGGTATTTACAATACAATTTACAGTACAAAAAAAAAAGTGCAAATGTTCCCACTGTGACAGGGGAGCGTTAATGTAACGCATTAGACTGGTCCTAAAAACAGTATAGTATAGTATCCATTTGATACTATACTCTTGAGCTTGGTCTCATATGATGAGTCTTATGCTCTACAACACTGCCAATGGACGTATTTACTTCCACCTGACTATATTTTCCTCCATTTTCTCAAAAACCTTGACAATGTGTCCGATTTGAACCAGCCTACATTTATTTGACGCCCTGTAGGCCTACTGTCATTGGTAAAAGTTGTTTGGAAATTCGCAGCAAATGGCCCCCACTGCCGGAAGTGTATTGGCTGAATCCATGGACTGAATCGCCACAAAACATTAAGTGGGCGTATCTCCGCGAAAATAAATGCAAAGCGGACAACGTTATTAAACCAAGCGTAATATTGGCAATTGAAGCTGATCTTGCATTTACATTTAGAGCATTTGGCAGACGCTTTTATCCAAAGCGACTTACAAAAAGTAACTCATTTGTCGAAAGAGGGAGACAACAATATATCACTGATGGTATAGTACAATTAGAACAGAACAAGTTACAAGCATTCCTGTTTGCCAGGTCAATAGAACAAGTTTACAAGCGTACAATTGCTAGGTTGACTCCTTACTGTACAACAGCAGGTAGCCAGGATAAGATGCTACACTAAGTTTTATTTCAAGTGCCGGGACATACCAGCATACAGGATCGTACAAAGTGCCAGGACATACAAACATGGAAGTGCTAAGGATCCAGGAGGGGTGGGATTCAAGTATTGATCGGGTAGGTGGGAGAGGGTTGGGGAGGAGGTGAAGCTATTCAGAGTCCAGGTGAACTCTGAACAGGTGGGTATTGAGTCTCCTGCGGAAGCTGGTCAGTGATTCTGCTGTCCTGACCTCTGTCGGTAGGTCGTTCCACCACTGTGGGGCAAGAACTGAGAAGTGTTGTGATTTGGTGGAGCGACCGTAGTTTATTTTTTGTGATGGTTGTACCAGGTGGCCAGCTGAAGTGGTTGAGCGGAGTGTTCGAGCTGGGGCGTAAGATTTGACCAGTGTTTGGGCGTATGTGGGGGCAGTTCCACTGACAGCCTTGTAGGACAGCACCAAAGTCTCAAAGAACTTGGTGCGAGCGATTACACGGAGCCAGTGGAGGTCGCGGGAGAGAGGGGTCACGTGGGTAGGTTGAAGACAAGGCGTGTTGCAGCGTTCTGGATATGCTGCAAAGGTTTGATTGCGGAGGCTGGGAGTCCAGCCAGGAGCGAGTTACAGTAGTCGAGGCGGGTGAGGACAAGCGCTTGCACCAAGATTTGCGCTGCTTCTCGTGTGAGGAGGGGCCGGATCCAGCGGATGTTGTAGAGAGCAATTCTACAAGATCTGGTCACTGCAGTGATATTGGGGTTGCAGCACAGTTGATCGTCCAGCACCACGCCGAGGTTTCTAGCGGTCGAGGTTGAGCTTCAAGTGATGCGCAGTTGTCCATTTGCTAATGTTTGCCAGACATTGCGAAATGCGTGTTGCGACTTGGGTGTCGGAGGGGGGAAAAGAAAGGAATAGTTGGGTGATCTCGCTGTTTTGGTCGACTCGTTCTCATTGGGGGCGCTACAGCAATCAAACAGAAAAACGATCAGAGCCTATGTATGGAAACACATAAATACGTATGTATTTGAACATAACAGCCACATAATTCATTGTATTGAAATATTTAACATAGAAAACCATTTATCCGAATTTCACCTCTTTGAAATTAAAATATGACATTTCTTGATTTGCAATAAAAACTAATAATTATTCAGGTTGCTCAAATTCGACTGATCAAATCAGATCTAAAAAGTGAAGTACATTTTTTTTCAATTACACCAGTCAAATTCGATTGGTCAAATTCAGATCTAAAAATGTAAAATAGCAAAATCCGGGCTACCCAGGACAGCATAGGCAATCGAGCCTGAATGCAATCGAACGACTTCTGTGGCGCATTGAATTATTTATATTTCAATGCTATGAATTCAGTGGCTGTTAAGATTCAAACACTCATGTCTCTTACCTATGCCATTGGTCTTATTTGAACCATACCAATGTCAGGGATCAACATGCGCAAGATGAGGCTAGTGGGCTAAAGGGTGTGGTCGCCATGCCAAAAAAATATTTTGAGGAACATTATGGTGGGTTTATTTTAATCCAATCCAATAGTTGTTGACCTACTGCTTTTGGTATTTGATGATGCAGCTCTTCATGTCCTACAAGGATGCTACAAGATACAAGGAATTTAATCGTCGTGATTTCTGCCATTTTGAATTAAAAGAAAACACTTTTTCGACCTACTCCCAAACCATTTGTTCAAATACCATAAAACATACTTTGTTGGACTCTTTAGACCATTATTCGTAAAAATCAAAATCAAAACAGTTTTCAAACAGCAGGGGCACCACAGGTGCCACCGCCATGTTGAAAGGAAGTGGGAGTGGCTTCTAAACGTGGCTTCTGCAAATCAAGCCCTTTGAATCTTGAGAAAGAGAGAGAAAGTGATTAACATATAACATGTAACATAATGTGATTAGCACATAAATAACATGTAGCATAATGTGATTAACACATTATGCGACAGTAGCTCAGGGGGTAGAGCGGTTGTCTGGCAACCGGAAGGTTGCTGGTTCGATCCCCGGCTCCGCCTAGCTAATTGTCGAGCAAGACACCTAACCCTAACTGCTCCCGACTTGCATGGTTGACACCGCTGTCGGTGTATGAATGGGTGAATGTGAGGCAAATGTAAAGCACTTTGGATAAAAGCGCTATATAAATGCAGTCCATTTACCATTCACATCAATATTATGTATCATAATGTCATAAATAGGGGCGGCACGAGCTCAGGAGGTAGAGATGGTTGTCTGGCAACCGGAAGGTTGCTGGTTCAATCCCTGGCTCCACCTAGCTAATTGTCGAGGTGTCCCTGAGCAAGACACCTAACCCTAACTGCTCCTGACGAGTTGGTTGACACCGCCATTGGTGTATGAATGGGTGAATGTGAGGCAATGTAAAGTGCTTTGGATAAAAGCACTATATAAATGCAAAAATATCCACTAGCTAATAGACCATAATGTGACTATATGTATCATAATGTAATTAACACATGAATAATAATGTGTATTATAATCTGACTCACATAATTACAGAGCCTGAATATCCAGTATCTATAACCTTAACTCCTTTATTACTGGTAAATGGTAAATGGATTGCATTTATGTAGCGCTTTACATTGCCGGAACCTGCCAGACAACTGTCTCTACTTCCTGAGCTACTGCCGCCCTTTATTAGTTTGTTGTTTTGATTCATAGCCTGGGGTTGACTGCAACATACAAAGAATTGCTTCGGTTAAGGCCCTTCATCCATAAGGTGTTTTATGTTTAGGGTGCTTCGCGTTAAGGTGCTTCATGTTTATGGTAAATGGACTGCATTTATATAGCGCTTTTATCCAAAGCGCTTAACATTTGCCTCACATTCACCCATTCATACACCGACAGCGGTGTCAACCATGCAAGGTAACAACCAGCTCGTCGGGAGCAGTTAGGGTTCGGTGTCTTGCTCAGGGACACCTCGACAATTAGCTAGGCGGAGCCGGGGATCGAACCCGTTCATGTTAAAACACTCCATGTTAAGGTGCATCATGTTTAGGGTACTTCGTGTTAAGGTGCCTCACGTTAAGGCGCTTAGTGTTTAGGGTGGTTTGTGTTAAGGCACTATGTGTTAAGGTGCTTCGTGTTAGGCTGCTTCGCGTTAAGGGTTCTTGAGACAAAAAAAAAGATTGTATATATTTGCATATTCATATTATTAACAAACAAAGAACTACATTATTATTCTTAATGTTATTAATTATATTATTACTATTATAAACAAACAAATAACTAAAATAAACAAAATAATAAATGTACATGTTTATAATAAATGTACAAAAATAAATCACGTATTGTTTTTGGCATTCATGAAAACATTTCAAATGAATAATATTCCACCAAAATCACAAGTAGTCTTGCCATTTATCACACTTTACCTTAAGATGAATTAAATCACAACAGAAATAAAATATTTTACAAACAAGTTCAAACAAGTTAACAAACAAGTAAATTTTTCACATATGTACTTACAGCCGATTGGTATTAAAATACGTTGTACTTACAGCCGAACAGTATTTGAATACATAATACTTATAGCCAATCGTTATTGAAATAAGTTGTACTGTAGAAACAAACAAAGCCACTAACCCAAAGAAGAAAAAAAAGTGTTGTTAGACGTTGGCAAGCGTGGTTGGTGCCCGTTACTTAGTCCCAACCAATCACAGGCTGCCGAGGGGCTGGCCGAAGCGGATTGGCTGGCCTGGTCTCAAGGAGAAGGAGAAGTCAGGCGGAGCTTCGAAGAGGAGGACCACGGTGGAGCCAAGGTTAAACTCTCCTAGAGGCTCCCCTTTCCTCAACGCCAAGCCTGGCCCCGCCCACACTTCCTGTGTAGAGGGGGAGGGGGCGAGGGGGCTAGCGTAGCTGCGGTCATTGTAGGAGCCGGCGGTGTAGCGAGGCGTGTTGGTCTGCAACTCCTGAAGAGAGAGGTTAATGAGATATTCCATTATTAATATTTCCCTAATGATGTGATACTAACCAGCAGAATCATGCTGGTCGCTAAGCAGCCCTGTCCTTTATCCTCCTTGTACCATGACCACTCAACTCAACTCCAACTCTAATCATATCTGGGCTATCTTGTGTTACTTCCTGCTCCCCCCCTGCTGGTCACACCTGGGATGTGTCCCAAACGGAAGGCAGCTGCCTGCTGCCTTGCTGTCTAGTGTTTTTGTTACCTGTAAAGGAGTCTTGATTGGGACAAACTTTCAATGCATCACAACTTCATGATGTCGCCAAAATACCGACACCTGACGTGCATCAGTTATAACGGTTTTACTACCTCCCATCGTTCATTCAGACTGCTTTTTTTTATTTTTTACGATAAACATTTTTTTACACAAACTCAGGGCTGTTGCTCGTCATTGTTTTTCTTTTTGTTGGAGTGGGCGTGCGCACAGAATTGTGGGATATCTTAAATATCTTGAGGGGTTAAACCAGGGATGGGCAAACTTTTTGGCTCATGGGCCACACTGGGTTTTAAAATTGACAGGCGGGCCGGGCCAGTAGCAGATTGGGGGGGAGGGTTAACTAATAGCCTAAATTATATAATGATATGACTAATATAAATTATATAATAATAAACATATGAAAACCATTACCTGAACAGTAAAGAAAACGTTTATTCAGTTTCAGTGCGAACAGTGTTGTTGGTCACACTTTTTTGCCCCTTTATGGACTTCATGGCCAAATATTCCTCCGTGATCTCAATTAATCAATTCCTCCGATATCATTAATCCCTCTGATAAA
>OMKP01079787.1:0-14553 GCA_900302375.1 Bathygadus melanobranchus
CACAGCGGAACCCTAACACTTCTCTCCGCTCCTCTCAGACTCCAGTGATCCCAAGGACCCGGCAGTCCTGCCAGCTTACTCCACCATGGACCTGGTCCACCAGGACAAGGGAGTGGAGGAGGAGGACGACCCCTGGGACCTGCCAGAGCTCAAGGACACAGGACCCAAATGGTCAGGTATGCCACAGACCTGCTCTCTGGGGCTCTCAGTGGTCCTTGGGGCTCTCAGTGGTCCTTGGGGCCTGTACTTTAGGTCTTACTTGGGCTCTTTGGGACTTGTGAGGCCCTTTCAGGCCCCTGTGCTGTGGATCTCTCATGGTCTCTCTGGAGCCCCTGGTTGTTGAGAGAGAGACAGAGACACCCCACCCCCCCAAGCCTTCCTAGAGATGTGGTATATAAATCCCCTCTCCCCTCTTTCCAGACCTGGACACCAAAGGGAAGATTTTGAGGGTTCTGTCGGCCATCATGAAGTTCTGCCTCCTGCTGGGATTCCTCTACATGTTTGTGTGCTCTCTGGACATCCTCAGCTCTGCCTTCCAACTCGTTGGAGGTAAGAGAATGAATCATACATTCATCTTCTATAACTGTGAAGCTGTCAGTCATATCTATTGGAAGTTTTCATGCCAATCAGCACATGAATGTCAATCATAAATCATGTTATAAACCTATGCCTGCATTTTATTTTCACTGTTGCCGTGTCCACTGTCCTTAAGATCTCTGTGGCCAGATACTGGGTTGTTGTTGTGTTTTATTTCAAGCTGTATATTTTTATATGTATTGGTGAACAAACACGACCGTAATCAACATAGTGGGATAGTAAATTCAAACTTTAACGTGAGCTCCTAAAGGCGTACCCACGGTGGCCATTCGACACAGAAGAATAAATGCAGCTTTTGTGTTTCTAATGCAGAGGTAACCAGTGATGTTGTACTTATGTATGTGGTGTTGTCGCTGAGCAGGGGGGGCTGGGTTGTTTGTGTGTCTGGCCAGGTAAGGCCGCTGGTGACATCTTTCAGGACAGCGCTATATTGTCCAACCCTGTGGCGGGGCTGGTGATCGGGGTGTTAGTCACCGTGCTGGTACAGAGCTCCAGCACCTCCTCCTCTATTGTGGTCAGCATGGTTTCCTCTGGACGTAAGCGACACACACACATACACATACACACACACACACACGCACGCGTGCACACACGTGGGTGTGTGGGTTTTTAGATGGCATTTGTGTACAGTAATATGATTCTTATCCACTTTTATTACCTAGATATGGCCATATCTCTATATCTAGGTTATGCTGATAAATCATTCATTTAAATGCCAATCTTGATGGTTTTGTGGTGGTTCAGAGGGTTTAGCTGGTAATGTGGGACATCGGTCATGTTCATATTTTTCTGGGATGTGTCTCAGTGCTGAAAGTGCAGACGGCCGTACCCGTGATCATGGGCGCCAACATCGGGACGTCGGTCACCAACACCATCGTGGCGATGATGCAAGCAGGTGACCGCAACGAGTTCCGCAGGTAAACCCCCAGAAGAAGAAGACGGGGGTGGGTGGGGTTACTCTGTAAGCAGGTGAACTTACAGAGTAACCCCGCCCACACACCAGGATAAAACCTCCGCAACAGCACCACCTGTGGCCACTCGCGCCACTGCAATTGCGGTTTCTGATTTGTGTAAACTCTTTAGACTAGATTAGATTCCAGTTTGTTCGTGCTAGTACAATGGAATGCAGCGGTTAAGTTGAACTTGGTGCTTTTGCTTCCAGGGCGTTTGCTGGCGCGACTGTCCATGACTTCTTCAACTGGCTGTCAGTGTTGGTACTGCTCCCCCTGGAGGTCGCCACGGGAGTTCTGTACAAACTCACCAAGCTCATGATCGATTCCTTCAACATCCAGAGCGGAGAGGATGCCCCGGACCTGCTCAACGTCATCACAGATCCCCTCACCAATGCCATCATCCAGGTATCTGCCACATGATCTCGAGGTACCTGTTTCAAGATGAGCTTGTTATGTACAAACCGACTGAAGAGAGGCGGTAGTTAGAAGAAAGTCATACAGAAAACGGGTTTGCGATCCAGTTGGAGGGAGGCGGCCTGACAACACTCGGAACACTCTGAGCACACCTGGATTGGTGATGCTTTGTTAGGATCACCAATTCCTGTGTGCTAACAGTTGTCAGAGTGTGTGATGGTTGGGTTCCTTTGGCAAACAATTGTCCAGCATGAATGTCAAGCATGACTTTGATCTCTGGCTTCTCTCAGCTGGATAAAAGTGTCATCAGTGACATCGCCACCGGAAACGATGCCGCTAGAAACAAGAGTTTGATCAAAATTTGGTGCAAAACCAATGTGAACGTGGTGAGTGTATTGCAACCATCCCAACAGTAACATAAAGTGACATTAAAAACAGATTATCTTCTTCAAAGCTCTTTTATTGTCTCTTTTATTGCCGCAAAGCTTTTAATCATTGATGCTGTTGCTCTCCTGCAGTTATCCTTATCTCCACCTATTTCTCTAATCTATATATCATATAGAATATTGCTCATCAACTGATATTTGAGTGTCAGCCGCATTTATTTACTCTTGTTATTATTATTTTTCACTTATTATTATTCTGTATTTCTTTACTGTAGACCTTTTTCAATGAGTCAGTGACGACCTGCCCTGACGTCGACCTCTGCTGGACAGAAGGGAACACAACCTGGGCTCAGCAGAACACCACGACCATCGAGTACCTGGAGAAATGTAAGCACCCGAGCCCAGAGCCGCTGCAGCTAGCCAGCCGTGTGGCGGAGCCGATCCTCCAGAGCTCCGGGGAACACGATAGCCCCTCCTGACCCACAACAAAGGCTCTCTGTCAGCCTGGCTAGTGACTCAGCACCGCACCCCCACCTCCCCCCTACCCTACCTGCTCAATAGCTCCATTCAACCTGAGACCCACCGGCCGTCTCACGGACCAGCGCTCCCCCGGTCCTTCAACCAATTAAAATACTTCTGGGCTTGGTTGTCCAAATACCAAACATAACGAGGAAATGTGCCATCACCCCACCCCACCCCTTGCCTGTTTGTTTCACAAGGCCCTGTGGTCTTTAAATATAAAATACTATTGCTTTGGGCTCAGTCGCCCTGGTCTCAAATAGGTGCTGCGTTCATGTTCAAATTAAAAATCAGAGAGAAGAATTGCCTTGCTTTTATGGAGGTGACCCACGGCCAAGGCCATCCGCAGTGTTAACAAGCGTGTTACGAGAGAGAGAGAGAGAGAGAGCAGTGTAATTATGAATATGTATCGATCGTCCCGTTGCAGGCAGTCATATCTTTGTGAACACCACCCTCCCGGACCTGGCAGTGGGGCTCATCCTGCTGGGCATGTCCCTGTTGGTCCTGTGCTCCTGCCTCATCCTCATCGTCAAGCTGCTCAACTCCATGCTGAAGGGCCAGGTGGCCGGGGTCATCAAGCGCGTGCTGAACACAGGTAGGTTAATCTCAGACCTCCGATGCTAGCTAGGTTTGGGCCTCTGCGTACGCCATGCGGGACGTCCTGTTTGATAGTCAGCACTTCCTCCTCTTCTGTGGTTGTGCTTGATGAGCGATACAGGAAGAGCTTCTCTGTCGCTTCCAGGTCACTTTCAGGTCACGGTCCTGTCATGTGATTGGACGAGCACAGGCACAAGATCTTAACGATGTCAAACCGAAAACTCACTTGTGGACTGGGAAATTAGGTTGTAATTCATGCCATGTCAGTCATATTATAGACCTATATCATATAATATGTCTATTCAACTATTAGCATTTACAAAAACTGATTTTACGTTAATATCCAGGAATTGTAACAATTTCTGAATGTTCCGGGAAGGAGTGGCCTAAGTTCCGGGAGGGAGGGGCCTAACATTCCAACCAATAGGAACACAACACTTGTGTTATTTGTGTTTTGTGTAGACTTCCCCTTCCCCTTCAGCTGGGTCACAGGCTACATCGCTATGCTGGTGGGAGCAGGAATGACGTTTATCGTTCAGAGCAGCTCTGTGTTCACCTCAGCCATCACTCCGCTAGTTGGTGAGACACCTCTTTTTTGCTATACTGTATCAGTGTCCTTCACGCTGAGGTGATCTCTCAGTGTCGTACAGTGGCTGTCGTCTCACCACAGCCTTTTCTTCATCAGGTATCGGGGTCATCAGCCTGGAGAGGGCCTATCCTCTGACGCTGGGCTCCAACATCGGTACAACCACCACCGCCATCCTGGCTGCGATGGCGAGCCCTAGCGAGACGCTGGAGGACTCCCTGCAGGTAAGTCCAAACTCAGAGATCTTCCGGTCGGAACACAGAGGCCAACCGGCTCAAGATCTCTGTCATTGTGCAGAAGTTCCACGTTGGCTGTGAACCTGAATCGGATCATGTTCCTCCCTGTATTCCTCCCTCCAGATTGCGTTGTGCCATTTCTTCTTCAACATCATGGGGATCATGCTGTGGTACCCCATACCCTTCACCAGGGTGCCCATCCGGCTGGCCAGGGCCCTGGGCAACCGGACGGCCAAGTACCGCTGGTTTGCCGCGGTCTATCTCTTCCTGTGCTTCCTGGTCTTGCCCCTGACGGTGTTCGGCCTGTCTGTGGCCGGCTGGCAGGTGCTGGTCGGCGTCGGTGTGCCAGTAGTGGTGTTGGTCGTCTTCATTATCGTGGTCAACGTGATGCAGAAACGCTGCCCGCGGTTCCTGCCCAGAGTCCTGCGCACCTGGGACTTCCTGCCCCGTCCCCTGCACTCCATGGCTCCCTGGGACCGCGTAGTGACATCGTGCATGAGGTGCTGCCACAGGCACTGCTGCAGGTGTTGCAAGTGTTGCAAGTGCCACAACTCCAGTGACGAGGAGATCGGCGGAGACCAGATGAGCGACAAGGTTAAGGGTCTGGAAGGCCGCGACAACCCGGCCATGTCCCGGGACGACGAAAAGGAGTCCAAGCTGAAAGCTACCCAGCTCTAAAGGAGCTTGGCAGTATGTTGTCGTGTTAAATGATTCAGAGTCTATCAAATGATCATGTGATTATTCAGCGTTTGCTCAGGCGATGGGCGGTTCCCTGACTGTGGACGATGTTACCATGCATTGCAATACGAACTGTACTGTCTTCTTACTGAAGAGCATGGCTGGAGGTGTGGGTGGTGGACAGCGTAGAGCTGAAGCCTGTACGTTTAGCGTAGTTACTCGCGTCCCAAAGCGTTGTCTGCAGACATGTAGACAACGCTAGCTAATGAGTAATTCGAATGCAGTTGGGTTTGGATTTCCCATGACTTTTACTTTTCTTTTTATATCTCGATGCTGTTTTGCTGTGTACTGTAAATCTTTTTTTGCAGATGATATGAAGAAATGTGTCCATTTTAAGTATTTGTTATTTCTCAGTATTTAAGACCAATTGATTTTTGTAAATGAATAAATTATTGGAGAAGTTATTTTCATGGTTCATTGTAGTGCTTGGCAAGAATCTTGGTAAGAACACCTGGGTGTGAGTCATCTGTACAGATGGTTTTATAATTGTTATTGGATTGTCCGCTAATGAGCAGTTGGCTCTATAGGAATACGATACCTGCAGTGAGCTGAAATACTGATTTATATTCACTGTGATGAGGATGGAGAGGTCCAGTGACCATACGATGGCATAGGGCAACACACACACATACTGATATGCTGTTTCATTAGTAGTACAAGGTCAGTGAACCTAGGCGCACGTATGCCCACAATACATGAATATACTAAACTATACCTAAACTATACATTACAATCACATTTCAACTGTGATTCATTTAAATATCAACTGAGATCAGCACACTTCATCTGAATGTAAACTTCACAATTACATTTTATATTTATATTTAGAGCATTTGGCAGATGCTTTTATCCAAAGCGACTTACAAAAAAGTAACACATTTGTCGAAAGAGGGAGACAACAATATATCACTGAAGGTAGAATGCAATTAGAACAGAACAAGTTACAAGCATTCCTGGTTGCCAGGTCAATAGAACAAGTTTACAAACTTACAGTTGCTAGGTTGACTCCTTACTGTACAACAGCAGGTAGCCAGGATAAGGTGCTACACAAGCTAAGTTATATTTCAAGTGCCGGGACATACCAGCGTACAAGATCCTACAAAGAGCCAAGACATACAAATATGGAAGTGCTAAGGATCTTTAACGCATCATCTCGACGCACCGGTTCAGACCAGCTGATTCGCCGTCTGGACGGTCACATGACGAGGAGGAGGGCCTTTGGTCTGACCTCCGGACCAAAGGTGGTGGTCTGGAAAGCCCCGCCCACACAACCCCACGCCTACGCTCCCTGCGTGTGGAACACCCCCCTAAACACTCCATCTTTATCTGCAAAACACCGGCTCCTCCCCCTTAATGACTTTATTGTTCCTCACAACGGGAGATTTATCAGGCTTGATATTAAGATGCACATTGAACATTGAACTAGGAGGCGCTTATCAGAGCAGAGGAGCATAAGGTGTCTTTACGACCAGGCCGCCAGAGCGGAGATCCGGACGATCAATAACGCTGAGATTCATTATCGTAAGATTAATGATCATAACAGTAATGATCCAGGGACGAATGCTGCAGTGTGTGTAATGATAATACACTTCTGCATCCATTACCCTGGTGAAACAATACGAGACACGATGTTAAATATGGTCAAGACAACAGAAGGCATTACTAAGCAGCACACGCCATTCTAAACTCAACTGGATATCACGTGAATGCAGGACAAAAAAATCTTGAGTATTTCAAAAGCTCTTCTACAAGTGAATCAGGTGCTTATCTTTGGGTCAATCGGGATAATATTTGCTCAGTTTCCTGGTTGTGACAGCAGCAGTCTTAAGTTTAAGCCTCAGGCACGGCCTGCCAGGATGTGGAATAAAAACTACAAGCAACCATGAGCATTAACAAAGAACCTGGGAGCGCGGTCTGAAGACAAACAGATATCGACCGAGCGTTGTTTATCAGACACCTGGGAGTAACAATAGCTAGTGAGTCTATCTTGGGTCATTGTTAACAATAGGCCACGGAATGCTCTGAGGAAACACCTAATCAATGGCTGACAAAACACAGATTGATTTCTGGAGCGGCCAACAGTAGGGCAAGTATCATTTACCGCAGGGAAAGGAATACTTGACCTCTCACGTTGACCTCTAGTAAGTGTTTCTTTAGACCCGGTGGACTGGAAATGAATAAGAAACATCTACTTCCTTAATTACTACTGAGATCATCAGAAATGGAATGAAGGGAAGCCACAGCACGAGGTGTGCTGGAGTTGCTTTGGCCTCTGGCTCAGAGCGCTGGACTGGTGCTTTTACTTTGAAGTGTAGCATTCATACAAGAGCCGGTTTGTATCGGTACTAAATTAAATACTTTTCAAAAGCGTTTCATGTTCTTACTTTGTGGTGGGGTACCTGCTCTGCATTAGCCCTTTGATGTGTCTTCTTCTGAGGCTTATATTTTAGTTTTAAAGAGCCCCTATTTTACCACCAGGTGTGTGGATTAAGCATTAAGCAGTTTAAAAATCTACCCTGTTAGTGACATCACAAGTGATTGATCTGTCCACCCAGATGATGGACAGATCAACCGACTGGCTTAACATGTCGGACAGCCCTCTATCGGTAGTCTCTCTATCGGTAGTCTCTCTATCGGTAGTCTCTCTCTCGCCGCTAAACCCATGTAACTGAAAGTCCCGCCCTTTCCTGCCCTCTCATGCGGCAAATGAATCAGGCTCATTGAGAGCATCCCGTTCCAGGTGAGATGAAGATGAGAATGAGGCTACCAGTTGGTACAATCCACTGGGTAGGCTGCTAGCTGATCTATATATCATACCTCCTTTAATATTGAGGGGTGGTCTGGTCACGCTGCAGTGTGTGGTGAACTGAGATCAGATTTAAACCAGATGCAAACACAAGATAGGAGGAATTAAGTACCTGAGTCACCTTAAATTAAAAATCAAACATAACATACCTTGGGAGCAGCAAACACCTTAAAAGTTGAATATTCACAGATAACATGTGCATTGTTGTTCCTCTACAGTGCAGCAGTACAGTGGAATAATCTGACATTTAAAGTGGCCTTAAAGAAATGGTTACAAAGTAACATGTACAATATTCAATTTTAATTTTTAACTTTTTATGACCAAGAAAACATTGGCATGTTGACTTAGCTACCGCGCCAACTGCTATTTATCTGCTATATATATCCTGAGTGTATTGTCTTTACGTGCTGTCTTCTTGTTGTTGTTTTGTTGTTTCGCTTGTGATCAAGTTAAAATACAAAACTGCCTGATAAACACAAACATAGATCATCACGGCTCACTTTTTGTTCGGTTCACTTTGAACATCATTTATTTGGTTTGCCAAGCAGGATCCGCACAGAAATAAAACACCCCAGACTAATGTCTGAGAGAAACAGAAAACAGGAAAACTAAGGCAGTGTTTTCCGTGGATTAGGGGCCATGACAGAGGGAGACAGTTTACTATTAGTGTCCTAAAATACACCAGCCTCATCTCAGGAGGACACCAAACGGCTATTATCAGTCCAACCTCCTCATTGAACTAATAATAGCTTCACAACTGTAAGACAGAAACACAAGGCTGTCATCACAACAAGCTGAAACTATGGGCTACATTCTGCTAGCTAGATCCATGCGTCCCTGGACACAGCAGGAGTGTTAGCAGGAGAGGGACACAGAGGGAAGCTAACAGTTTGTTCTTCACTCCCTACTGGGGCTACGTTGTGTCTCTCAGAGGTTTGGCAGTGACCTTAGCGGACGTGTTCATGAGGACTCCGCCGCCTGTTCAGTTGGTGACAATACGCCCCAAAGCAAGGCATCACAGCTCTGGCCTTGGGGACACAATGTCAAAGCTGACAGGTAGTCCGGGTTAGTATCACACGCTTATCTTCAGTGTGTTACTGATATCAGAGATATCAGGGCCAACTGTAATAGATGACCTATTAGGACGCAACTTTCCAGCCGTCCGGTCCATCAGTGACCCCAACTAATCCTGGCGTACACGCCTGGATCACGGCTTTCCTCTGAAGGCACGGTGGGTTAAACATAAACAACTCTAAGCAAAGGTGTGTCTTCCTTCCCGAGCCACGATTTCACAACCTGGCCAGTAGAAAACCACAAAGGCCCTCGACTGAATAAAGCAGGGGAAACATTTTTGAAATCTTTGGCAACAGTAACACATTACAAAGCATTCTCACACGGGTTCTCTGCACGTAGAAATGACTCAAGGGACTCTGGTACACACTCTGGTACACACTCTGGTACACACTCTGGTACACACTCACGGCTGTGTGTCACGATATAAACATCCCGGCGGTCACTCACACGCTACACGCATGTGCTCATTGTACTGACAGTCATAAGCCAAGGGTCATAGGATGTGGTATAAGAGTATGGTGACGTAGAAGCACAGAAGTGTCCCTGAGACGCTGAACACCACCTCGGCCGTCCTCCGGAGTGCCCGGTGTCCACTCAAAAGCCGGAGCCACAGGGTCCGTTCTACTCTGGACCCGGCTGGGTACGGGGTTCCGTCGGGGGTGGGTCCCGTGAGGTCATCGTGTCGCGGACCACCCCGGCGCCTCCTGCTGCCCTCCGACGGCCTCACACAGCCATCTGAGGAGCAACATCGTCACACACTGCTACTGCTGTTCATATCAGGGTAATGATATACTTATGAAAACAAGGAGGAGTACGTGATAGGGGATTAAGTTCGGATTAGAGAACAACTACTGTGACACTTTTTACTGTGTAAAAGAAAGAGCCAACGCTCCCATCTCTGGGGAAATCCCACCACCTTGTGGCCATGAGGTGTAATGAAGAAGGGTTTGGACCAGGCCTGCCTCTATGTGACCTGCTCCCGGTCATTTTTAGATAAGAGAGATGATCAGAGATAAACACTGACTCTCAGACTGGGTTCGTATTTTAGTATTCAGGGACCCACCGAGTACCACTTGCATTGGCATCACCACGGCAACCGCGATGAGGCTGGCGAGCGCGACGTACGTCTGAAAACACACAGAAGAGGATTTCACCCGGGCCTCCAGAGAGTCTCTCTGTGTACGTACTGCATATCCCATATTATTATTTCTCTCTCTCTCCACCAGTAATGCTGACTGGACTGGAGATGAAAAGGAGCGGCTCCTACCAGACAGATCTTGGCCGGGTTCTGAGCCATGGTCATCCAGGCCCGGTCCAGCCGGAATCTCAGCAGAGCCAGAGAGCAAGGAGTTATGCTTCCCTCAGCCTCTACCTGCACACATCTATGGATCGCAACCACCCAGTAAGAGAACTCAGAACCGACAGTTTTAGAACTGTCGGTTAACCAATTTTAGATACATGTTATTAAGGAGCAGGTAAGGGTTAGAGGGCATCTGACTACAGGTTAGGCTCTGGACCATGGGGATCAAACCTTGAACCTTTCAGCTGGGCCTATCATGTTAGTTATTTTGATTAACATTCAGTCAGAAGATGAGACAACCACGCTTGAAACAATTGCTCTGTCATGAATCACTACTCAAAAGATGAATAGTGATTCATGTTTTGTTGCATTTCATGATCAAGGAATTACCGTTGCAGGATCTTCTCCAGCAGAACGTCAAGTTGATCGTGAGTGGAAACGTTAAACCATCGCCTGACACTCAGGGGAAGAATGTGTCCCTCCTGAGCCATTGTTACCAGGCTGAAAAAACCCTGCGAAGCAGAAACACAAATCAGCACAAAGATGTTGATGTGTGTTTTTTATTAAACTGAGACCCGGGACCTGAGACCCGGGACCTGAGACCTGGGACCTGAGACCTGGGAAGGGACTAACAATAACAATCTATTATTCTGTTTGTTGTTGACATTACGCTGCAGTTAAGCCGGCAGAAGGTTAATTGAGGTCATAGTCGCTGCGGCAACGGCAGCGGGTGGCGCGAGATTGTGGCGTCACCTGAGGACTTCCTGTTGAAGCCGCCCGGCTGTACATGGATACGGCCCGGCCAATCAGAGATAAGGAGTCCTCGCCGCCACTCGCAGAGTTATAATAGTAGTAATCTCCCATTTTCAGCAGTCCTGCAACGATAGAACAGGAACCTAGTTCGGTAGAGCTAAAGCGACATCACAGGGAGCTAGTTGAGCAGGGCTGTAGCGCAGGATGCTATTCAGTAGCACTAAATAGATGCAAGTTTAATACAGCGAACAAAATAGCGCAGGCAGCTCGTATCGCAGCGATAAAACAATAAAAAAGAGCTAACACAATATCACAGCATGCTAGTTCACTAGCGCTTAAACATAGCAGAGGATGCTAGTTCACTAGTGCTAAAACACAGGATGCTATGCTAATGGAAATAGCACAGGGTGCTAGTTCGGTAGGGCTAAAGCTAGCTGTTCATGTTGGAACCTACCTGAGTGATGGGGGTCATAGTTCAAGACTGAATAGTTTGTGTATCTCCACTGACACTCTGGGGTGAACTGCAACTCCTGTAATTCCCAGAACAGATATTCAAATACACAATTTCTAACTTCTATTAAAGGTTGGACTAATGATGTCATTGGTCCGATCTTGTTGCTGCAATTTTTCACAACACACATGTAAAGCAGTACTTTTGCATTAGAAAATAGTATAGATTGATGGTTCCCTATATAACCATATTTAAATGTTGAAATGTGTATGCATTGGTACACATGGCTGCATTTGGTCCATACCTGACAGAGGTGGGCGGAGTTGGCCTGGGCCAAGCCGAGGCCGGCCTCTGCTGCTAGGAGGTAACCGACGAGAGCTTCGGCCCTGGGAGGAAACACCGTAACAACATCACAGTGAGACGTTGAAAGGTGGACTCATCTATAATGAAGTATGTCTTACCAGGAGCGTGCTAGATACGCTCTCAGAGCCTTCCTCAGCGTGAAGCCAAGATGTCCGTTCTTCTCTGATACCTTTTTCAGCTTTCTGTCAACACAGGAAGGAGACAGGAGGCGTAAACATCAAGCTGTTAAACCCTTGACAGACAGCCTCAGACATGACGAGCGTTAACACACTTGGCACACTTTCCATATGTTTCATATGTTTCCTAACACGCTAACATGATAATGTATTAATTGTTCCTGAGTGTTTGGAGTCACATGGCTCAGGGGTTCCGGTCGGTGCGTAGCAAACCGACCGGAACCAGCAACCCCAGGTTCGAAAGGCGAACGGCAAATGATCGCAGCCGTTCGACCCAGAGGACGCTCTTCTCTTAAGTCTTATCTTATTTGACAGGGAATCATCTCATATCAAAGGCTTCTCACCTCACAGCGAGCTCCATGTCGCGGGCCACGCCCCTCAGCGTCCCCGTTGCCAGGTACCAGGCCACGCCCACCGTCGCACCGGTGTGTCCCAACCGCGAAGCATTCAGGAAACACTGGAAGGCTGCGGTCTGGGGGCAAGGACAAGGGAGGTAGGGTTAAACGTTCCATTCCATTATAACATCCTTAACCTGACATCCTGAATATCCACACTCGCGACAGTAGCTCAGGGGGTAGAGCGGTTGTTCTCCGGCTCCGCCTAGCTAATTGTCGAGGTGTCCCTGAGCAAGACACCTAACCCTAACTGCTCCTGACCAGCTGGTTGTTACCTTGCATGGTTGACACCACCGTCGGTGTATGAATGGGTGAATGTGAGGTAAATGTAAAGCGCTTTGGATAAAAGCGCTATATAAATGTAAAATGAGTGTACATTTACCATTTACACTCCCTAATGAGACACAGTCCACCTGTAGGCACATCTAGACATGAAAACAAACATCAGTCAATGACTAGCCGTCTTGAACCTGGTTCTTCTGCAGGTCCTCTGGGTGCTCTCCTTTCAGGTGGTACACCCCCAGGTTATAGACAGCATCGCGGCTCCCGTTGAGTGCTGCTCGCTGGAAGTACCTCACCGCCACGCTGGCGTTCCTGATGATGGAGGAGTAGTACCAGCCCACAGCATTCAGAGCATCCACAGACCCCTGGAAACCAGAGATATACCAGAGATATACCAGAGATACACCAGAGATACACTAGAGATATACCAGAGATATACCAGATACACCAGAGATACACCAGAGATATAGCATAGATATACCAGAAATACACCAGACATACACCAGAGATACACCAGACATACACCAGAGATACACCAGAGATATACCAGAGATATACCAGAGATATACCAGATACACCAGAGATATACCAGAGATATACCAGAGATATACCAGAGATACACCAGAGATATACCAGAGATACACCAGACATACACCAGAGATACACCAGAGATATACCAGAGATATACCAGATACACCAGAGATACACCAGAGATACACCAGATATATACCAGAGATATACCAGAGATATACCAGATACACCAGAGATATACCAGAGATATACCAGAGATACACCAGAGATACACCAGAGATATACCAGAGATATACCAGAGATACACCAGAGATATACCAGAGATACACCAGAGATACACCAGAGATATACTAGAGATACACCAGAGATATACCGGATTCACAAGAGGAAGGACACACACAGCGAGCATATGTTCAGAGTGTAGCATACTGCTACGTACCAGTTCTATTGCTTTCTCCAGGAGTCTCACAGATTCTGTCAAGTTCCTCTTAACTCCCTGGCCCTGGAAGAACATTTAGTTTTTATTATTTATCATTAGTCATCTTTCAGACACTTTTATCCAAAGAGGCTTACAGTGAATTAAAATACATGTCATTAAGGAGCAGGTAGGGGTCAGGCATTTTCAAATGTTTCTGTGGTTAAGCGTTCATTTCCTGATCTAAGTGTGTTACTAGTGTGTGAAAGGGAGGCGTCACCTTCATCAGCAGGATGGCGTAGTCGTACATGGCGCCGGCATCCTTCATGCGCATGGCGACCTTCCTGTACCACCTGACTGCGCTCGCCAAGTCCTTCCAGACGCCGTTCTGTCCCCAGAAAGACACGGTGGCCAGCTGTTTCTGAAGACGACAAGAGGACTTTAGATTAGATCAGACATCAGACTATATGAGGATTTAGATTAGAGGAGATTAGACTAGATGAGGACTTTAGATTAGATCAGACATCAGACTAGATGAGGACTTTAGATTAGATCAGACATCAGATTTTATTATTTATTTTATTCCTGAGGCGCAAATAATAAATCGCAATAAATACAGTAAAAAAAAAAAAATATATACAGTATATATCCCAATTAATATTCATATTATACCCAATTAATATTAAACTGAATATTCAGACAGTGTTGAAGAACAACACTTAGGATGTGCCAAAATGGTAAATGGACTGCACTTATATATATATAACTATATTATATATATATATAACTATATTATATATATATATAACTATATTATATATATATATATATATACTATATATATATATATAACTATATTATATATATATATAACTATATTATATATATATATACTATAGTTATATTATATATATATATAACTATATTATATATATATATAACTATATTATATATATATATAATATAATATATATATATAAC
>OMKP01079789.1:0-13339 GCA_900302375.1 Bathygadus melanobranchus
CACACATGAGACACACACACACACACACACACACACACACACACACACACACACACACACGCACACACACACACATGCACACCCCTGACCGCCTTGGTCCCTGTGCTGACAGAATACGGTCCATTGTGGCCGATCCTCTTTGAGGGTGCGTCAGGACCCCGGCTGGTGACTGTGGGAACAGACGTGAATAAACGGGCCGTCCTTCATGAGGAAAGAGAACCTCCCCCATCCCCCCGGAAGCCTACAGTGGGTCCTGCTTCTCATTATCAAAAGGGCCCCTATTGCGCAGAGGGCCCTCTGCTACTGCAAGCTGAGTGTCACATATTCACACGGACGCACACACATCTGGCGCTGACGGGCGTACACGTGACGTGACACATAGACATGCCCACAAAGACACAGCTTTCATCCCCATAAGAAGTTGATCTGCGCCCAAGATCGACATGAAAGGAAATTGCCTGCTGCTCCAAAAAAAAATGAAGCCAGTAAGAAATAAATATATAGAAAAGGAGAGAGAGACAGAGAGAGTTGAAACGGTGAAATTAATATTTGATTCAACACCCGTTGCTCTTTAGAAGGCAATGTTTCGTCAGCCCAATAAACAATATCGCAGCACTACAAACCAACCATCTGCCCACTTTGAGCTAAACGTTGAAAGTGAACCACAGAATCGTGTACAGACCACTTAGCGGTGAGGAGAGAACTGTTTCCATTCTTCAAAGAAAGTCAAAGAAGAAGAAATGTCATTGCTATGGGGTGGGAGACGAGCCTGCACACATGCTAATTCCATGGAGTAGCGTGTCTAAAAGTGTCTGAAAACTTTTAGACAAGCTAAGAAATAGATGATTTTTGGCTGTATGACCTCATCAACTGTACTTGAAACCGTAAGCATGGCCTTACTGTTATTTTACAATTAGAATGCATTTGGACATGGCCTTTGACATGTAAATGAACTGAAATGGCTAAATGAATGCACTAAGTGGATGGCATTACATAGAATAAAAAAGAAAAAGTAGAGTTTATCCTCGAGTTGTAAAAAAACCCCACAATGAAAGTAATTGGTCATCTAACCAAGTCAACATTCCTGTATATGTCTCACCGTATCAGCAATACCAAAGTATTCTGATTGTGATTATGATGGCCAAGGGCCATTTTACTTACAAAACCATCAAGGAGAAGAGGTCTCCTGAGTGGAAGTTGACTTTTAGTTCAGAATCCTGTCCTGAAGATTGAGGATTACTGGAGCATAGTAGTGGTGAACATGAACCCTTAAGACGAATAAAAAAAGGATCACATACGCTTGCACTCTTGTTGTTTTTAAATCTCCTTGTGCGCGTTGAAAGGTATTTGCATATTTGCAGAAAACTGCACAAAGCGCAGCCAACGATGCACAATAGAATGCATGTGCAAACATCATGCAAATACACACGCACGTGACAACGTACCCACATCAACATGCTCTCCTCAGCTCTCGCTGTCTGTGCTCTAATGAATGTGGTTGAGAACAGGTTGAAACATCTCCAGCAATGGTATTCTGCTCAGTGTTTCTGACGAGAGACACTTTGTTTATGAGACATGTATCAAAAACAATGTCAAATAAAATGTGTGTATTGATACAAAAAGCTTGTAGTTTTTATTTATTATTGAAATGCAAATACGGACATGCATATACTTTTATGGGCTCCGTTACAGCTAACCACTGTTTTACAAAGCTCAATAGGGAATACAAAGTTGGCCAGCCATATTTAGAGGTCGCTGCCTCTGTTGGTTCTGTCTCACAAGATGGCGGCCGGCGTAACGCATCTTCACATTCCCGAGAGTTCCATGTGAAACGTGGTGGCTTTATCAACTGGATACCCTGTACAACCAAGCAGGGAACAATGAGACGACTATGTCATCCACATAGTCCACAGGTCGACAAATATAAAATACAAAACTCTAAACTAAAGTAGCCAAGCTGCTGCATTTTGGAGGTGAAGGGTCCAGCTGCTTTCACCGCGAACAAATGATGATAATGGGTGTGTTTTGAATAGAGCGTGGTTTGTAGGAGGCGTGGCTTGTAGGAGGCGTGGTTTGTAGGAGGCGTGGTTTGTAGGAGGCGTGGTTTGTAGGAGGCGTAGTTTGTTGATGTCAAGGTCGCAGCTAGACCCTTCTCTCGCTCCGCCTCCCGTTCATTCTGGTATTGCGAGAAAGGTCCACTGACTTACAAAAAGTAACACATTTGTCGAAAGAGGGAGACAACAATATATCGCTGATGGTACAGTACAGTTAGAGGAGGGTTAGGGGTAGGAGGTGAAGCTATTCAGAGTCCACCTGGATTCAGAGTCCACCTGGACTCTGAACAGATGGGTCTTGAGTCTCTTGCGGAAGCTGGTCAGTGATTCTGCTGTCCTGACCTCTGTCGAGAGGTCGTTCCACCACTGTGGTGCAAGGACAGAGATCAAATTCATAGAAATATTCACACTGGAGTTTTACTGGCCACCCAGTTTTATACCTGCTTTTTACTGTTGCAGAGCTAGGAGGATACTCTTCTAAACAGCGATTTTAACGTTAGATCCACTGGGGACATTTTGAAGTGTGACACATATCTGGTATGGTCAAATATTCAAAAAACGGTCGAATAGTTCCAGCATATATCGAATAGTAATTTTGAAATGCCCATCCCTATCATGTAGTAGAGCAGTTTTGTGCTGGCGGGTAATGCTGGCCCATTTCGCTGGCTACCACCACACGTATATTTCAGACCTGTGGGAAACACTGCTTTCCATTTAGATCTGTTGGTCCTGATGAAACTGTCAGAGTAGCTGGAGAAGAAAACCAGGACCCACACTAGTGCACAAGTGCCAGACACATTACTTATTCACAGCCCTTTGCTCCGTGGTGGGAACTGTTTAATGCTGTTTCTGTGGGTTTGATTGCATGTGTTCATAGCATGGAACGGATCAAGGGAACTAAAAATTCAGCGGCAAAATATGAGAAGTTAATTTAACATACGCAAGTGAAACATTTAGCAAATGCTGATCCACATCAAAGTCACCGCAGCCTGCAGCATGTCAAAGATGTGTTAGGAGGACTACATATTCATGTCTCGAAGAAAGATCAACCAATTACATCACCACCCGTCTTCCATAGGATGTGATGGTGGACAGCGCATATCTGTCACCACTTTGTGACACATTGCTGTGCGGTTGGCTTACAGACTGAAGACAAGAACAGCAAAACAGAGGAGGAAAGGAGAGAAGAGAGGAGAGGCACAGAGAGGAAAGAAGAGGAGAAGAGACGAGAGAGGGGAGAGGAGAGATGAGACAAGGAGAGACGAGACGAGGGAGAGGAGAGGAGAGAAGAGAGCATCCTCTCTGTGTACAGGAAAAGCTAATCCCAAACACTGAGCAGATTTAGTGCATCATGCAAAATGCATGTTTCTGAGGCAGAGCCCTTAGAAGGGGAACAATCTGCTTAACGGGATCAAGAGCCAACACACACGCACACATGCACACACACACACCCACACACCCAAACTCAGGAACTCATACCTATGACAATATAATCATCCCCAGTGCACGACAGTGTGCATGTTCAGAACCCTCAGAGCTTATTTGGGAGACAGTGAGGCGGTGCCAAAAACACAGCAGGGAGGCGATTGGCTCTGAAAGAAACTGCTCAATCCAATAAAAATAGCAACAATGTGAAGCTGCACCATCACAAGCATTAGGATGTCTAGTCAACTGCACACCGAGATGAGCATCCACACCCAGCCAGCCCCCATGGTCAGAAGGGAGGTGGAGGTGTGGGGGGAATGGTAATCTCAGATCCAGAAGTTGGAAAAGGCGATAGCCGAACTTCTGGGTTGAGACTACACAGACCCTGCGAGGGGTGGAGGTACACAGGGTTTCATGTTCCGTTACGGAGATATTTGTCCGGACTCGGAGAGAAACGCATTTGGGAGTGGCAGGATGGAGGTTTTAGAAGAAGAACAAATGTATGAGTTACCTCCAATACGATGATATGATAAAGGCTGTAGAAGAGTCCTGCAGCCGGAGCTCACCGCTGGGGCGTCACCTCTTATACCAACAGGCCCCGTTAACTCCTCTAAAGCGAGAGTGTAGTCTGGTTTCACATCCGAGTTTTTGCCTAGTAGTCATTTGTTTATTTTCTTTTTTTGAAAAATCGAAGCCATGACAGCATAATCGACATGTAACCTTTTAGTTTTTTTGCTCCCTTCCAATCGATGGTCAGCCAGGATGTTTGTTGTGGTTCCACACTCGGGGGCATGATTGGTCGAAACAAATTTGAAGCTAAATAAAGTGAAACGCCCCATTCACACAGATTTAAGCTCTGTGTCTGCCATCAGACTTTGGGTGTGGTGACTGTAGATGTTAATTAGATGTTCATATAAAGTCTGATTTGTGAGACTAGGGAAATGAGAAATGACTGAGCAGTCAACACCATACTGAGCAGCAGTATGGCTTTCACCCTGTCACCCACACCACATGAATTACACACACACACACACACACACACACACCAAATATACACCTCGCAGGAATTTGAATCACACCATGTGATTCAATACACCACAAACACCACATACTGCTGAGACAGACACACACAAGAAATATTCCATATTTTATTCCAAACTGAACTATGATTGACACGACATCGCAGCATGTGTAGGAGTGTGTTTCATACGTATGTGCTTGCAGTGTGTGTGTGTGTGAGAGGCAGCCGGGGAGCCATAGAGAGAGAGAGAGACACAGAATGAAAGAGAGAGGCATGGATGTAGACTCTACAGACTCTAGGATTACACACCCATACTGCCATCTAGTGTTCTGCTTACACACTCATAAGTAGCGCATAAACACACACAGTGACTCCTGCACGAACACATCACATCACACACAGGGAAGCTGGCTAGAGATTATCTCCTGAATGTTATGGTGATTTTAGGAACCACAGTGGGCAGGCGATTTGAGAGCACCAAGGGTATAGCAGACATTCTGAACAACAACATACGCTTTATTCTGCACTACAGGCGCAAACTGCAATGGCTTAGAATGTGTACATGTTGCACAGCTTGCAGAATAGGATTGGTAGATTTTACTAGCTCACAGAGTATTCACATACATGATTTGACTCAATAGCAGTTTCGTGGTAAAGACAGAGCTTATCTAGCCTAGTTTAAAGGGTTAAAGGGATTTGAGACCTTATTTTCCCATCATTTTGGGTCTAATGCAGCCAATACTTTAAAAAAATTGGTCCAGTATTGAGCGAGATTGCGTCAGCCGTGAAATGTGTGCAATGTAACCCTTTGTGGCAATAGCACCCCGTCAAAGTACATCCTCTAAAAGTGCTTGTTTTTGCCACCGACAGGCACAGTTGGTTATTATAAGTGTTTGACAACATTATGGAAATGATCCCGCCAGAGAAATTCAACTTTTATTAACCTTTCACTTGATCCGATCTGTGTGTTATTGTGTCTAACCAAGTCTCTCGTGGAGAAGTCTCGCTCTGACTCTCACGAGAGTTGAATTGTTGCCGGAAGACAACGCTGAGAGAGGAATGCTGGCAAGAGTTTGTTGTGTTGTAAGCTTGTAAACTCTATTGACCTGGCAATCAGGAATGCTTGTAACTTGTTCTGTTCTAATTGTACTATACCTTTAGCGATATATTGTTGTCTCCATCTTTTTGACATTTTGTAAGTCGCTTTCGATAAAAGCGTCTGCCAAATGCTCTAAATGTAAATGTAAATGTTGTGTTGGACTACAGAAAGCGTGGTTCAGTGTTTCCTAAAAGATTTAATCATGGCTGACTATTTAGCTGATTTTGATTTAGATTTCAGACTTCTCCTTGACTGAGACTTGGTTAGACACAATAACAAACAGACCGGATCCATAATGTTGTCAGATACTACTCAGAACAATCTGAGAGTATTATTAGTAAAAACAAGCACTTTTAGAGGACATACATTGACAAGGCGCTTTTGCCCCAAAGGTTGACGTTTCACGGCTGAAGTGCTCTCACTCAATACTGGGCCAATTTAAAAAATTGTTGTCCTCATTAGTTACTTAAACCCCAAATGATGGGAAAATAGGGTCCAGGTCAGCTTTAAGGGGCAGGTAATTAATTAGACGTGTACTAAAACGATGCCACTGACATTCCACTTATGTTCCCTAATAATGAGAAATCACAGCTCATTAATCATTCATGAATCTTTTGGAATAAAAGAGCTTATAACAAGGTAAATGTCCACTTGTAACTTCACCAATACACCTACTCAATAGCCTCACGTTAATTTGCATATTTGAGCCATTGAAATGCAAGCACCATGGAAACCGTCAGCCTCTCTGGAGACACCACTCACACTTTTCCATATGCCACGTGGAAGACTGAAATGTTACACCTGAAACACTGAACTTTCCACATTTGCGTCTGTATTTTGGGCTTCTCAGACAATATATATTACAGAAAAGCATCCATTATTTAAGAACATAATGCATGCACATAGGCTCTATGTACACAGTCTGCACATTGGTAGAGACGTGGCTGAGGATATATTCTAGGGCAACCTTATGTGTGTGATGTTCCCCCCCCCCAAAAAAACTGAAATACTAAAAAAGTAAAAAATACTGGTATACTGGTTGGTTATAACCTACTTTCAGTGACATTCTGTCACTGAACACACACAAAAACATCGCAAAATGATGGCTACCTTCTGGGCTTAACCAACACAATGCAGTATTCATGCCTACGGTTATCTAGGCATGGTGAGGCAGCGTATCGTAATGCTGCCAGATACTGAGCCTCTTATCGCCGCGTGAGATGGTTAGCCTACGTCTGAGCTCGCTGCACCGAAATAGCAATAGCAAACATACACACACACGCTTGCACATGCATACACACACACACACGCACACAAAATTGCAAAGAAAAATATGCCCACGAAGTACACATACAAATTCCCACTCATTGCATGCACACACGAGCTACATACAAAGAGCTTGTACATAGAGCCAGCAGGTATTGAGCAGAGCGTGGGTTGCTCCAGGTGATAGTGTGATGTGTGTGCTGAGGACATCAACAGCAGCAGTAGTGTTGGGAATATGAAAGAGACTCAATATAGACTGATATAGTACAGCATGTGTCAGGGTACGCTGCAGCCTACAGTACTGTGTGTTTGTGTGTGTGTGTGTTGCACATGGGTGGGGGTGGATCTTATTTGGGGGAATCCACTTGGGGACCACACTGCCCCAAGTGGTCCCCGTCCTCCTCATTGCTCCTCTTCCTCCCCATGTCTCTCTTGTTCCTCCCATGTCTCTCCTGTTCCTCCCTCCAGAACAGGTTTTTACTCCATCTGTTGGCTGTCTCCTGCTTCGTGCTTGAGGCTATATCCTGCCACCACTGTCTAGCTCTCTCTCTCTCCCTGTCGCTCTCTTAGTCACTCTCTCCAGGAAATAATGAGCCAAGGTGGTGAGGCACAATCTGTTAGCCGCAAGGGCTAACATTTTTTCCATATCTCATTAAAGAAAAAAGATATTTTACGATGTACATTTCTCGGTATAATGCATTGATACACAATGTCTGACAAAGTCTTTCAGTTGTTCATTCTGCCGTTTATAATACAACTAACTAGCAAGAGATGGATTATACACAGTCCCAACAACAGTACATTCTAGTTCATGTTGTCCACTAAATATTAGTCTCCCTTGGTGGTGTCGTTCAGCAGTACTCAGAAACAGGAAGTATGGCTGCTGTTATGAAAGTCAGCAGTGAGTAGTAAACATAAAACATATTTGCGTCTTCTTCTCCTTGGGGACATTTCACACAGTCACTGTAAGAGAGTGATCCAAACCAGTAGGAAACACTGAGCCTTCAGCTTTTACAGCACCAAGAACGGTACTATAGAACGGTACTATAATGCAGTCACACGCCTGCCACACACACACACACACACACACACACACACACACACACACACACACACACTTTTATTTTTCCTTCATGTTTTGTGTGGATTGACACAGCAACACCCAAGCGACCGTCTGTCCTCCAAACCTTGTTGCCCCACTCGGGCCCCGATCAAACCTTGTTGCCCACTCGGGCCCCGATCAAACCTTGTCGACCCGCTAGCACCAATCACATATAAACACACTGTGTAGTGAACCAGGGCCCTCCTCCAAAAACGTGACACGCTCATGGCAGAAAAAAAGCAAGGCGCTCAGCAACGCAAAAGCAGTGAGAAAAACGCTTGGTTCTCATTGACAAGTTACAAAAAAAGCCATCCCCAGCTGTTAAACAACATTCTGTGTGAACGGGGTCCGGGCATAATGGAGCCAGGAGCGGACACATTCTATACAGGTAGGAGAAAGGGCAGCTAGATTTGCCACTACTCTAGCCAATCACAATATCAGCTGCATCCAGGCCTTGTCCTTCACCTGTCGATGTAAAAGGGGAAGTAGAGTACACGTGAGAGGTTTCTCACAAGAGTTCCGATACATCTGGACAAGACTCCATGTACGATTTGAGCTGATGGATGAAAACTCTGGATGTCAAACACACACCATCATTGATTGGTTGATTGATTGGTGCATTGAGTGGTTGAGTGAGTGAGTGAGTGATCGAGCAGAGTACTGAATTGATGGATGAAGACTACGACTCGGTCACAGAGTAATAAAGTAGTAGCATAAGTAGTACTATACAGCCATTAGACTCAATGCTTTCTAGAAGGGTGACACGTTCTGATGGTTATGTTGTGACGACAGCTGCAACACATTTGTGGCATGGTGCACATTTGTGTCACACCCATGCATGTAGTTGTACATGCGTCCGTAGCATGTGCGCACACACAACAAGCACGTCCGATCTGTCTCTAGGGGTGATGAGGGGGGGTGTTTGGTGGGTGTGTGTGTGCGCGCAGGGTTGTGTGTGTTGGTGGGGGGGACAAGAACCCATCTGCAGTCTCAGAGGGGCAGAGAGATCACGCAGCCTCCTCTGTGCCACGCTTTACAGGCCATGCTAGTAACTAGGATCTAATTACAAGGCAACAGGCAGAGCCAGAGCATGCCAGGGCTGCATTTTAAGCCAAGGCAGGAACAGAGAGAGGATCCCTGGGGAAATCTAAGAGCAGGCCCCTGCCTGGCTTCCATATTCTGGCGTGTGCCGTTTATAGGAAAAAAACTAAATCTGCCAAGAAAAAAGGGGAGGAAAAAAGTATGATGTTATTGAAGGGTACACAAACTTCAGAACATTGGACAATATCTGCTGCCATGGAAACATTCTTGAATATTTTCGGAATATTGATGATGGATATTTCCTTGAGTAGAAATATCAAGTGGTCGACTAGAGATCAAATGAGGACACCAGCGTTTGGCGAGACATTTTGCAGACACTTTTTTGCCCACAGCAAAAAAGGAAAATGTTACCTGAAGCCAGCCAGACTGTTAGTTGTTCAGAGTGCTGAGTAAAACGTTCAGTTCAACGGGTGTGTGAGTGTGTGTGTGTGTGTGTGTAAGAGAGAGAGCGAGAGAGAGAGAAAAGCTTAAGAGCAAATGGAAGAAAGAAAGAACAAACAAAAGAACAAAGGAAAGAAATAAAGACAAACTTTGATCATCTTAGCCTGCGGACAGGGAGGTGAGTGGGAAGGGATGTGATAAGACAGAGGAGGAGCCCTGCACATCTCACTGGAAGATAATGTACGATAATGTACGCACATAGCAACACAGGCGGTGCTATGTGGAGGTAATGTACACAGCACTATAGGCGGTACTATGTGGAGGTAATGTACACAGCACTATAGGCGGTGCTATGTGGAGGTAATGTACACAGCACTATAGGCGGTGCTATGTGGAGGTAATGTACACAGCACTATAGGCGGTGCTATGTGGAGGTAATGTACACACATAGAAGGCTTATCCGTGGTGGCACCACTGATAAAATCTCACACACACACACTTTCCTGCCACTGGCATTTCGCTGATAACTAATCGTATAGACAAACAAGTTGCCCAGAATGAATGGCTTTTTATGTCATCTCAAATCACTTTGTCCACAGTGGGAGGGGAATGGGAAGTGGGAGGGGAAGGGGGAGACTGAGCGGGTGGATAGAATGGGAATAATATTGTCTTTGTCAGTCTTCTATGAGAATACACTGATTGATCAGAGAAGGCAACGCTTCATTTTGCACTTTGAGAAAACAAAACATGATGATATGATGACATCTTCTCAGTACATGTGTTCAAATGTGTGTGTTAAATGTCTTAATGACCAGTTGCTGAGGAGAGCTGGGTCTGAAGTGAAACACAATCGAGTGACAATGTACTGCTAAGCACGCCATTCATATTTTTACCAAGATGTCAGATGCACCGCCTTTAATGTTGAAGGGGCACTAATCGGAGAGGCCACGGGCATACTTAAATCCAGCACCACGACCTGAGTCGGAATTATTCAGTTATGTGACCTTGACATTGACATCTGAGGAGTGTGCACTAAACCTCTCAGGCAAGCTCAGAAGTTCAGCCCTGGCCTTTACTTTGAAAATACTTCACAGGAAAAAAAATAATAAAACGTTTGCCCCTATTATTATGCTCAACTTTTTTTTTTAATAGTAGCCCTTCAATGTCAAATCTTAAAATCTTTCCATTCATGGAACTTACATTTTCTGATAATTACAACTCTTCACATCGACTATGGATGTTAAAGTATAAATGAACCTCTGTTTTTAGATTTTTTTAAAATGCTGTAGCAATAGCCCCTGTAACATGCCACCAAAGTGGCTTTTCTGGGCTCCTCCGACCACCAGGGCCCTGTATCAAGAAGTTGGATTTCCAGGTTAACCGGATATGTTAAGTCCCCCCTCGGTGACTGTTACATACGATTCAGTTGTAAGTGCTATCCATGAATCTTTTGTCAGTTTTTCAACACTCGTTTACAGAGTGCGCAGCTCACAGTAATAGACTTTCTTGATGGGACCGTAAACTCACGCTCAACAAATGCCATCAAACTTTGACAACCCCCGTGTGTCATGTGTGTGCTTGGTGGCCGGTTTAAGCAGTCTCACCTGGCCAGAGTCAGGCTGATTGGTTTGGCTGGGGTGAGGCTGCACACCTGTGGGCCATTGATTAATCAAGGCCCACAGGTTAAACCAGCCACCAACACACACACTCAGGAGAGCGCTAGCATGCTAGCATTGTTACCACCTGCTCTCTCCATTTCATTTGCAACCATGTACAATAAACCGGATTATTCACCACCTTCCTGTGTCCTGCTGTACTGGGGAACCTTAAAGAAGCCACTTATGTGGCGTGTGGCAGCTCACACTGCTACACCTCGTCTTTGATAAAGCTGACGGGAAGCAGGTCTTTTGCTATCAGTTCCACACAGAACTTTTTGACGACTGCAGTAGTCTTTGCATGTTTACTGTACAGTAGCATCTAGCGGCTAACCCATCTAGGGACTAGCCCCATCTCAGCACTGTAGCAAATGCTATACTACTTTCGTGCGGAAGGCGCCAGTAAAAACAAGGGAAAATATATTTTAATACGAGACGATAGTTGCATAAACTATTTGATTTTTGATAATTTAATGACTATTCAAAAATCATGACCCATCCCTACTACATAGCAGATGAACTCAGATTAATTTAGTTTTTAATGAAATGAAATATATAAATGAATAAATGAAAATAAATGAAATAAATACAATTTAATTCGTTTTGTATTCGAACATTGTAACATTACTAAAACTTTTGGTTGTAGTTTAGAACATAATTTATTCACGTTACTTTGCCTTTAAAAGGTGCATTCACTTGAGACGTGGTAAGGAGGACCACGGTCTGTCGAATGTAAAAAATGATGACGGTGGCCATGGAAATTTCAGCAATCTACAGAGAAATTAAGATGTTTTTATCCAAAATAGTCTTAATACAGCCTTAATACTTAGTACAGAAATCAGTCAATGTCTTGGAAAGCCAGACTGATATTCATTGCTAAATGCAAGCTATAATACCTAGATTATCTCACAAGGCTAAGTGGACTGTACCAACTGGTAGGCTGATCTGAGACCCTTTAAGGCCAACAAAGACCGTGGACTGACTGGGATGATGAAGACAGAAGATAAGCACAGCAATTGGCTGGAAGGTCACAGAAATAGACTGCAGTTGACCTCCTATCCCTTCCTTTCTCCACCATCTCATGAAGCCTCATAACAATTCACAGCGCTGTCGGACAGCTACAGCGGGGAGACCATAGAAAGACCCGATCTGGACTTCAGAACTGGAAAGGTTTGAAGACACTACAAAGGACAACTCTGAGTTGTGTGTGTTGGGCTGTAATGGTGGTGTGTGGTGGAGGTGTGGCAGTGGTGTTGGTGTTGGTGTGTGGAGGAGAACACAATGAGAAATGAAAAGGAGAGAGCGAACTAGAGACATCAAAAAACAAGAGCAGCTGAAAGTGTGTGTGTGTGTGTACATGTGTGTGGGGGTGGACACGTCAGGCCTGCTCATATATGCATCTATGTATGTACATGCTTACAGGCAGTATGTACATACATACATGCAGTATGTACTTACATATATACATACATACATACATACATACGGGCAGTATGTACATACATACTTACATACATACATACAGGTAGTATACACATGCATACATACATACAGGTAGTATGTACATACATACATACATTGAACAAAAATATAAACGCAACACTTTTGTTTTTGCTCCCATTTTTCATGAGTTGAAATCAAAGATCTAAGACTTTTTCTATGTACACAAAAGGCCTATTTCTCTCAAATTTTGTTCACAAATTTATTTAAATCTGTGTTAGTGAGGACTTCTCCTTTGCCGAGATAATCCATCCACCTGACAGGTGTGGCATATCAAGATACTGATTAGACAGCATGATTATTGCACAGGTGTGCCTTAGACTGGTCATAATAAAAGGCCACTCTAAAATGTGCAGTTTTATCACACAGCACAATGCCACAGATGTCGCAAGTTTTGAGGGAGTGTACAATTGGCATGCTGACTGCAGGATTGTCCACCAGAGCTGGTGCCCGTGAATTGAATGTTCATTTCTCTACCAAAAACCGTCTCCAAATTCGTTTCCGAGAATTTGGCAGTACATCCAACCGGCCTCACAACCGCAGACCATGTGTAACCACGCCAGCCCAGGACCTCCACATCCGGCATCTTCACCTGCAAGATCGTCTGAGACCAGCCACCTGGACAGCTGATGCAACAATTGGTTTGCATAACCAAAGAATTTCTGCACAAACTATCAGAAACCGTCTCAGGGAAGCTCATCTGCATGCTCGTCGTCCTCACCGGGGTCTTGACCT
>OMKP01079792.1:0-12554 GCA_900302375.1 Bathygadus melanobranchus
AGTTGAACGGAGGGAGTGTAGGGGAGGGGGTGTGGTCACACAGGGAAGGGAGGGGAAGCTACAAAGTGAGAGGAGTATTGGCAAACACCGCAAAGTGGCGTCAAAATGATCTCTTTCTGTATTATCTGGAAGGGTCTGTGAAGGGACGACGGCCCTGTTCACACAAGCCTCTTAAATCTGTCTGTGAAATTGCAAATTATCGGAGAAAACATCTCTCCTTGCATTGCAATCTCACCACTGTTTTCAAAAGCACCTCCAGAGGCGGTGGTCTACGGAACAGTCTAGACTGACTAGTGGTCGGTTCTCGTCTCGTATTCTCGTAGTCACGTGCTTATACGTCATCGGTAGTCAACCTATAGAAATCAAGGGGGTGTCATATGTGCATTTCTCTCCAAAACTGTGGCACGCTGGACCTAATTTATTAGTATTTCTTTTTACGATTCTACGATCCCTAGCCCTTGCAATTCTACTGTTGAACATGACTCGTGACATTACCCCAAGCAGATGTGGACAGCTGAAACCTATAATGTGTTTGCGCATATCAAGGTGGGATCTCTACCCCTATGTCTAAACGGGTTGTGAGCGCCCTCCGTGTAAACACACAAGTTTTTGAATCTAGATACAATCTAGATTCAAAAGGGGGTTTTTGAATCAATTTCTCTCGTATAAACAGGGTGTCAGCCCCGTGTCTGACAGGGGGATGCAGCTAGAGGTGAGCGTACCGGAGAGTAGCCGGCTGCGGCGCGAGGCTTCAGCGGCCAGGGTGCAGGACATCTCGATACGCTTCTCCTGCTCCTGTAGCTGTTTCTCTGAGCTCCCCTGGCCACGGCGCTCCACAGGCCCGTCCACGACAGGAACCACGTTCTGGAGACTGGTGGGGGGGGGGCAAGGCAGATACAAAGATGTAGAAATAATTGCAACCTTTTTTTACAGAAAGCGATTCAAAAAAAGAAATAAGCAATGCCACAAATGCTTACGTTAACTCAACTGGCTGCCAAGTAGTGGCTTACTTGGCATTTTGCACAAAAAATCCGTTCTTCCTTCTAAGGGCTTTGTTACATGAAGTGCAGACAGCAGAGAGTGGAATTTGTTGTTAACTTAGAAATGATATCAACACCTACAGCAGGTCGCCAGCGTGTTGCCAAACCAAAGTAATCATGTCTTATCTGCGCACATCAAACCAATAAGCTCCAGTTCCATGCAAATAGCATCAGTACATAAAGTAGCGGACCTATAATTAGTGTTATGAGTAACACCTGTGTTCGCCCTGTGACGACGCTTTGTCAAATTGTACCACATTAACAATTTACTGCATTGAACATCATCGTCTTCATTTCTGTCTTACAAAAGCCTTCTTACAACTTCAATTTAGTATTTGTGGAGTGTGTTAGCCTGGTTGGGTGAGGCTGCACACCTGTGGTGTAGTGACTAATCAAGGCCCACAGGTTAAATCAGCCGTCACTACACACACACACACACACACTCAGGGAGAGTGTTAGCCTGCTAGCATGTACTACCTGCTCTGTCTTCATTCATCTACAAACTCTGCAATAAACCGGTTTAGTGTACATCTCAGTGTCCTGATCATGGAGGAGCCCTGGAAAGCCACTTTATGTGGCGTGTGGTAAGGAGCATTGACACAGTATTCAACAAACACGGTAATCAAGTCTGATTAGATAATACAGCCATTTCAATTATTGTATTACATGCCATAGATGTATGTACATGGTGTACATTTACCGAACCTTTTGGTACAACCAAGAGTACCTGGATTTGGCAATGAGTGTCTTGATTCTCTCCACTTTCTTCTGTTTCTCCTTCTGCTCCTCGGGGCTCAGAGGAGCGTTCTCCTCTGTGTCCAGGTAGCGCTCGGGGATCAACACTTTGTCTGGTGTCATCAGCTGACAAAGAAGCAAAACACACGACACACACGTTGATGTACACTGTTCACTGTGCATGTGTGTTTTGTGCATTTAAATGTACATGCAATTATTATGTGAAATTCTTAGCAAATGAATGGAGATCCCAGATTGAAAATGGTCAAACCTCTCTGCTGAAGTCCAGGTCATAGTGGTCCGGTTTGATCTGGACACGTCGAAGGCGGGCGATCTCTTCCCGGGGGGACTCCAGTCCTTCACCTCGCACTGCTGCCTCCAAGCCCTTTATGTCCACCTCATGAGCAGTCAGCCTCCTCCGTACCTTCGGCATACACACACCACCGGACGGACACGGGTGAATACAAAAACAAAGAGGAGGAGAGCAGGGAGGAGATGAGGAGAGAGGGGTAGAGAGAGGAGACTGGAGGAGAGGAGAGGAGAGGAGAATTTCTGTGACTCTTGTGTTGCCCGTCAATGAATTATATACCAGGGCCAATTCTTTATTCAGTAACGTCCCTGCCTCCCGAGCCTCGTTTGTCCTCTGATTGTATATAGAGGACCTTGTTCTATACGTTGTACACTACAGCAGCGATGACCGTACCACTCTGTAGCTGCCCGCCGGCTGGCCGTTGACACTACGCCGCTTCTCCCTCACAGAGCTGCTCTGGTTCCGACGGAGACGCTCCATCTGCTCCTCGGCGCTCATCTTGGATCTCGTCTCAGCGGGGAACACGGCGCTCTTTGGTCGCTCCTGGTAATGCAGGGAGAAAGACCGTGAACGTCCACGAGTAGCCGCATGCACTGTGTACACACTAATAAAGTGATTAACGGCACGTCGTTTAAGGTGCGTCCTTGTGCATTTACCCGTGAGATTCCATTTAATGCTTTACGATTCCGCCGATAAACCCCGTCCTGGTGGCTCTCTGAGTCATCTGTGGGCGACTTCGTCCTGGGAGGAACAATACCAACTGCACAAGATAGGGGAAAACATTAGCAAAAATATTCCATCTAAATGTCTGAGGGTAGAGGCTTAACTTATTATGACAAAGTTAACATAGGCGATATCCCAGGGACGTCATTTAAGGTTAGTCACTGGTCAAAAAGGAAATTCTTCAAGAGGGTTAAGTCATTTCATCTGTCACACAGAGAACTCTATTGCTATTGGAACAGCTATTGGATATTGGTCAGTCTGTTTAAAATAAATACACTTGTCATACCTTTATTGATGCCAGGCTGTCTTTCCTCATCCTCCTGATCCTGTACTTCATTGGAACTGGTCCGCTCGTCATATTGGGGCTGCAAAACAGATGAATGAATGAATTATTATATGCACTGAAATACTGCTAACAGCTGTGAGTGAAGTTCACGCTGGCCCAGAATGTCAGTAGACAGCAGCAACATTATCTGGAGTCGCTGTATATGCTTGAAATGGAACTACGTATTTTATGGATTAGAAGTGGAATCAAAACAAAAGCATAAACGCTATAAACAGAAACTAATGGTATGATGTCCCAATTATGTTAATCTAATCCTAACCACCAGGAATAATGTTATAAGATGAAATATCCCTTTCACTGAACTTTAGTTAGTAAAATGTTATGGCCCAATACAAGTGAAAGGCCAGTGAAGGCAGATCTGAGGCCAGTGAAGGCAGATCAGAGTAATGCTTTGCAACAAAAAACATAAGCTGAGACAGACGAGTCAGAGGTGCTGGAACAGCTGGAGAGAGTTAGTGGGGATATTAATCTAAACAGAGAGAACAATGGAAAGGCCTAACTAATCAAGAACTCGAGTGGATAAGGACAACTTTCATCTCTGATCCAGAAGTTCCACAATGCTAAAGCCGAACCTCTGGGGGGAGACTACACAACGCCTGAGCCGGAAACCAGCAAGTACGAGGGGTGGAGTCACGCAGGGTTTCCTGCGTTGTTACGGAGATATTCGTCCGGACTCTGGGAGAAACTCATTCGAGAGTGGCAAAATGGAGGTTTCAGAAGATGATTTTAACAAATGTATTAGTTAGACCTCCAATATGATCAGCTATGGCACCACTAGAGTGATGTCGCTGTAGAAGAGTCTTGCAATCGGTGCACACCAGCTTGGCATCGTCGCTTATGCCAACAGGTCCTGTTAACTCTTCTAAAGCGAGAGTGTAGTCTGGTTTCACGTCCGAGATGTTGCATAATAGTAATTGGCCGCCAACCACAGGTTTATTTTACTCCCTTCCAATCGATGGTCAGACCATATCACGTTTGTTGTGGTGAAAGAAAGTGAAACGCCCTATTCACACAGATTTGAGCTTGTCTGCCATCAAACTTTAGATGTTAATATAAAGTCTCTTTAGATGTTAATCTAAAGTCTGATTTGTGAGACTAGGACAACATTAATAAATAGGTTTTTGAGATTTGGCTGCAAACTGCTGCTGACCAGCTGCACTCTCCCAACCCCCAAAATACCTTTCTGTCGCACGAGTCTTCCTCATCGAGGTAATTGGCATCCAAGCCCAAGCTGCGTAGCCAGGCGGCGCTGTCAAAGGGCAAAGGTGGGACGGAGGGAGGAAAGGTAGGAGAGGATTCCAGGGGGCAATAGGATTTTGGGAGTGGGGGCCTCGGAGGGCCAATTTCCTGAATGGACAGGGAGCAGGTAGAGAGTGCAGATGAGGATAGCGAGGGAAAGGAAGGCGGTGATAGGAGGACAGAGGAAGTGGGTGAATAAGGAATAAGCAGTAAAAAGCCGGGCAGTGTGCAGAACAGCAAGGACCCAAGAAAAGCTTTTGTAGAATGCAACCCTGACACCATACTGCAAACTCCCAACCCCTACTGGATGAATGATGCCAAAGAAACTTCAAAGTGTTCACCCGTCATTCATCCATCCACACACACACACACACACACACACACACACACACACACACACACACACACACACACACACAGACACACACACACACACACACACACACACACACAGTGCACAAGTTGTAGCTGGTGTAAATAGCTGACCAGCTGTTGCACCTGGAATCACCACATTTGTTTTGGGACATTGGCCCACGAATTTGTCCTGAGGCCTGGACTACAAAGCAAGTTCAGGATATCTTTTCGTTAGCTGGCTTCACTAAACCACAATCACGCATAAGAAGTATCACGTTGATGGTTGTCAACTTGATAAGTCAACCTAGGCTTTTCCAATCTAGCTATGAGCACGTTGATGTAAAAGGGGAGGTGTTTGCACCATATGACCAATCGCAAACATGTACCGAGGTCCAACTGATCTTGGAATGGTGATGCCATTTTCCAAGATAATTGATTGGTCAGTAGGCCGTGCTTTTATATGTGTTGATCTGTGATCTCAAACATAACCTCCTCTGGAGCAGGTTAGGTGTTCAGCATATGTTACCATGGCGATGTACCCCGGTAAAAAGGTGGACCACCGTCGTGACACATAAAACCCATGGTTAAACCTGAAGTTACCTCGGTAACCTCAGATCCTGCTCCATAGTACAGCCCTCTTGGAATGACACGCCTTAGTGCAAATAACATTGAATTAGCTTTTCCTAGATGGCAAGTAGGCTACTTGGGGAAAAGAAAAACAAACAAAAAAACTACAGTTTGAGGCCAATATGATTTCTACCTGCTGAATGCTTGAGTACAATTTCCTAACTGGTTGTTTTTGTAGCTGCGGTAGCCTAAAAATGTGTAGCGTGTCATTTTGTGTGTGAAATGTTATGGAGAATTATGAGTACATATCACGGTTGAGTGGCATGTGAACATATAGTTCATAGTGATTTGTACAAAAGTGAGCTAGAAAGGATTTAAGATTAGCAACATCAACAAAGTACAAACTTCAGTATCAAAATCAACAAATTAGCTATCTGTTCACTTGACATATTCAAATGAAAATACATTTTCAAATTAAATATTTGACTGAGGCTGTGCCCAACAGGCCTACAGATGTGTCTGCATATAAACATTACCAGATATGTTACATAGTAAATCATATTGTGGAGTAAGAGAACTGTCAATCTCACTGCCAAAGTTGAGCTGATTGTTGGGGTAAGTAAGTGGCCGCGCACCCGTGTTGTTATGGAGCCAAGCGTGTGAAGACTGTGTTTGTGTCTGAAGTGCCTCGGGGCTATTAGCTCTCAAAGTTGTGCACGCCAAAGAAGTTTCACACACATCTGTGCAATAGTTAGTTGCTAACAGTTCAGCCTGATAACGCTGTTGAAATCGCACAAGCTGAGATTCTGGGACAGAGAATCGTCTCTTGGATGCTAAGCAGCTAAGATTGTTGCAATGGTGGCTGACTAACATTGTAGGTAGGTGGGAGTCTGGATAGACATCTATTCTTTGGCCATTTGTTTGATGACTGGAATCAGAGGGACTGACTGTTTGGGTGTCATTTTGCCTTGGATATGATTGATAATCAATACATGTTTTATAATCACTAGAGTACTGGGGTAATTCTTGGAGGACTGGAGAACTTGGCAGTTCCCCAGTGCTGGTTATGACTGGGTGAATATTTTGATTGGATACTGGCTCTGCTCTGCACTTGGGGCCTCGGTCTATTTCTTCAATTAGAGGCTCAAACCTCTCTAAGGGTTCCCTAAGGACTTGATGGAATTCCTGGGATGCGTGAGTCAACTTAGGTTGGTGGGTGATTGCAATCTCTATAGGTGTCTCAAAAGTGGAGCATTTCTGATGTTCATTATAAAGAGTTGGGTTACGCTTCCTGAAGCTTTTGGGTCTGGATCGAAGTTCCAGATCAGAACAGGGTATGGGCCTGAAGTGCGGGGTGAAGCATGATTTGGGATGAGGTTTAGGACTGGACCGCCTACAGCTGTCAGGGTGAAGGCTAGTGTCTACACGGGGACTAGTGGCAGGTGTTAGGTCGGTGGTGTTGTTGGGTTGGGTGCCCCCGGTGCTTACCTCCGGGCCCAGGTGTTTGGTGGGGGATGGTTGGGAGGCCAGCACTGGGGAGAAAGGACTGAGTGGGCTGGTGAGGCTTACTGAGCTCATGGGACTGGCTGGACTAGTGGTGCTAAAGGAACAGGATACGCCGCTTGCAGCTGTCAGAGAGAAGAGAAGCAGAAGAGCTGTTGTGTTGCTATAGGGTACTGGATATGTCATCACAACACTGTTCACAACGGTGTCATCATAGGACAAACGCAGGTCATTGAAGTCACTCATAACACTAATTATGGGTAGTCTACTACTTTTATGCACCAGGGCACAGGTTGTAGACTTATCTTCACTAGTTTAGTTTAGACTGCTACCTGTGCCCTGGTACATAAAAGTAGCAGACCCTTATAGTGTTATGAGTGCTTGTCCTGATGATGCTTCTGTGAAAAGGGTCTATTCAAGCGATACTTGTTATGAATTAAATCCTTGTACCTCTGTGCTTGGATGTGTCCGTGCCTCTTGAGGAATTACTCTTGTGCAGTCCCTCCAACACATCCTGAACCCTCCAGAATTCCTTTTGGATGTGCCTGTGAACCAGTTCACTCTGCGGTCGAGTGTTGAATGATAGGGGAAGGAAACAAAGGAAGCAGTATAAGTGATCCAGATTGCAATGACTTGAGTCAATATGTTAAGGTGGGACTACTGGGAAGTAATTATGCACTTTAATGAAACATCTGCACTGCGTGATTTATTTAGCCATTTATACTCTATAGTGTATCATCTACTACAATGGCTTGTCTTTCAGTCAATCAATAATAATATCTACAAGGAAAGCCACACATCAGTAAATTAAATAAAAATTCGAAACATAATTACGGATGAGGCTTTTATTATTTGCAGCCCAGATCTGTATTTCCTGTGCTTACATGGTCCAAACACAGCCATCGCCAAACTTACTTAGGTCACTTATTTAATACTGGCTGCAGTTTAAACAAACATGGGCTATTGAGCATGTGACTACACTGACTTGGTTTGATGTAGAAGTAGGCCCAGTTTACCTGCCCTCCTGCGTTAAGCTGCTCCCATAAGTCACCATGGATGGCATTAGCCTCATCTTCCAATGCCTCAAACTCCATTCGTAGAGTGGTCAAAGACTGGCAAACACAACAACCACCAATGAACGCATAAAGAGAAAAGCAATTCACAATTTAGAGACATATGGTGACATACAAGTTAAGCGTCAGCACAAAGTCTATGTAAAGCTAATGTTTCTAACTTTCTAACTTGGAGTTAAAATGGTTCCAATCAGCTTTTCATCAGCATAATCACAGAACAGACCCTTGCCAGAGGGGCATCGCAGGACATCTGTGGGTCTATTCCTCAATTAAAGCAAACGTAATGAGGATGGCCACAGTAAGGTCTTACGCTGGAGGCCTGGGACAACTCTCCTCTGATGTTGATGAGCTGGTTCTGCAGCGACTCCTTCCTGTACTGCAGTTTGTCCATGACCAGCGGCTGGTTGTGGTACAGCTCCATCTCCTGATGCGTGCCAACTAGCGCCCCCTCCAGGCTGTCCTGAAATAATAAGCACAATGTTTGTGGTTTAAACCTTTTGAAGTGGTGCGCTGAAACAAGATGAATTCCTCCTTGATCCATCCACTTTATTTAATGCATCTTTATCATGCTTGTTTAAATCATGCATAACTACTACTAACTAACTAACTAACTAATACTAATTCTAATGCCAGTCCAAAGAAGTCGTACGGGTTGACGTACCTTCTCCATTCGGAGTCTGTGGACCACAGCCTCTTGGTCTTTCAGAATTCTGTTTTGCTCACATAGTCGGCCCAAGAGTTTCTGCACAATGTGAGAAAAATCAATAAGACCGTTAATATGTGTGCGGGGGATTCATATTGAACAGGAAGTTGCACATCGTAATGGACACTATTAGTGTCTGCAGTCGTTATGAAGAAAAGAACTGGCAGACGTCGTGCACGTGCAGACGAGCAGCACATGTTCATGTGGTGTGGACAACGCATGCACGCAGCTATCAGCTACATCAGCTACATGCTACATCTGCTACACCCAGTGGAGAACACATTTACTCACGTACTGTACTTGAGGTACTTTACTTACTTTACTTCAGTATTTCTATTTTCTGCTACTTCATACTTCTACTCCACTACATTTATCTGACAGCTTTAGTTACCAGTTACTTTGCAGATTCAAATTTACAACACAAAATATAATCAATACATGCATTATGATGCTATTATACCAATAAGTCTTTACTGGTCCCCAGGGGCAAATTCACAAGCTACCCAGCAAGATGTAAAGTAATATATAAAATATAAATACATTAAAATTAGCTTCACATTTACCATTCTGCATAGTGACTACTTTTACTTTTGGTACTTTAGGTATATTTTGATGCTAATACTTTTGTACTTTTACTTAAGTAACATTTTCAATGCAGGACTTTTACTTGTATCTGATTTCTACAGTGTGGTATTACTACTTCTACTTAGGTTTGTGCATGTATGTGTGTATATGTGTGTGTGTGTGTGTATGTGTGTGCGTGTGTGTGTGTGCGTGTGCGTGTGCGTGTGTATGTTCTTACACTTGTTTCGATCTCGTTGAGCTTGAGTGTGGGATGCAGGTCCCTACTGTACACATCGTGAAACGGAGGCCCCTGTTTAAAAAACACACACATTCCATGTCAATCATACACACGTGTCGAGATGAACCGCGCCAATACTTTTCATTTTACCTAAAATAAATAATATAGATTTCTGCATTGTAATAAATGGGCATAGTGTATTGGAAATTAAATGTGTGCGTGTGTGTGTGTGTGTGTGTGTGTGTACACTGATATCTTAACATAACAAAAAGACAAAGCAGCCATTTAGATTGTATTATATGACATGCTGTATTATAGGATGGCTGTATTGGATAACATTCAACTTCATTGTCATTGAATACAAGTACAGAGACAACGAATGCACATATACATCTATGCAACAAGGCTCCATCCCAAATGAGGGAATGAGGAGTGCATTTCATGACACGTGACATTTTGTAATGATCACGGTTGGAAAGAGGATCCCAGGCACAGCCGCGTGAAAATGTTAGTCGGCAAGCACGGACACGACGCCTCCTTGAAAAAAAATAGCTTTTTGGAATAATAAACACAGTGGACGTTGCTGTTTCACAACGGTCATTAGTTTGATTCACAGTGGAATTATGAATCCAATATCTAGAGTGCAAGTCAGGTAACGATCAATCAAATGTTGGCTTTGAGCACAATGACTAAATTAGCTGTTAATCAACGTGGTGTTCTCATATTCCTATTCTACTGGCTTTGCCTTTTAAAAATGTGTTGGATCATGACACTGCAGTCTGTATTCCTTTGGGAAACGGTCAGAATGTGGCTTTACAACTAGAGAACACAACCGGGAATTGTATCATTAAAAGATAAATATGGTCTGCGTGAAACAGGCCCCACAGTGAATAGATTTCACAGTTTTTCTTAAAGAGAATGTGAACTGTGTGCGCATGCATGTGGTGGTCTAGGTACTCCAGGTTTCTCTGGAGCTGTAGGTCTAGTATTTTACATATGTATGCTCAGCCTACCTGGTGGTCTAGGTACTCCAGGTTTCTCTGGAGCTGTAGGTCTAGTATTTTACATATGTATGCTCAGCCTACCTGGTGGTCTAGATACTCCAGGTTTCTCTGGAGCTGTAGGTCTAGTATTTCCTCCTACCAGCAGCAGCAGCAATAGCCAGCAGATACATTGACAAGGATGCATAAACAGCATTTGTAGGAAAAATGAATCATTAGCTGAAGAATACACACACACACACACGAACAGGAGTCAAGCAGCACTGTGAGGAAACACCAAAGTTGTCATTTATAGTAGTGCGTTATGATTATGTTATGACCTCATATATCTAGGGCAGAATAAAACAAACAAAAGTTAGTTTTGGTGTACCCTCGTAGAAGGCTAACTAGCCAATTTCAAAATGCTTGTGGGAAATAGCTGGTATGGGATAACGAAAAAAGACTTCAAGATGCACACTGTTGGAAGAGGGATAGCCAAAGACCAAAGTCCCGCATTAGTACAAACACCATAGCAACGGCCGGCGAATCAAGGCTGACTATTCTGTACTGTACGTATTGTCAGTGTATTCTGTACTGTATGTATTGTCAGTGTATTCTGTACTGTATGTATTGTCCTGCAGATTGACATGTAAGCTTGTATGTGTGCTGTGTTGAGCTCCGTAATGGCACGTACCATTCTGCTGTGGATAGAGGGGGATGCAGGGTAGTTGTTGTAGTAGTATAATCCTTGCTGTATGGACCTCCTATCACCAGGGTAGTCATACTGATGGTGTGGAAAGGAGGAGAGGAGGAATAGGTTTGTAAGTACGTAGGTAAGGAAGGAGGGGGAAGGGACGGAAGGAGAAAGGAAGGAGGAATGATGGCAGGAGGTATTATTGTTATAGTTGCGCATGTTTTAAACCACCAAACACAAACACACACACACACACACACACACCCTTCCCCTCACCTTGGGTGAGCTGAGGGATCTTCTGAGCCTGTAAACGGACGGGTCAGCATAGATGACGTCCTCCCTGATTCTCCCGGCGTTCACGCGGTCGAAGCAAGTGGAGGGCGACCGTGCCGGGGAGACAAAACTGTGGGGCCCCGGCGAGTAGGGGCCCCCAGACGACGAGGAGGGCGACCTGGGCACTGACCTGGAGCGCGGCTGGATGGAGAGACGCTTCATAGAAGCCCCCATAGAGTCCACGGGCTCCCCGCCGCCATAGTATTGAGGCCCCCAGGCTTCCCGGGACACGTGGGGCCCGTAGTGTGCGGCCAGAGGGCCGTCTCTCAGCGACCGCCGCTTCTCCTCGGGGGTCCAGCGTCGGTCGTAGCCGCCGCCCACCGCGGACACCGAGCAGATGCTGTCAGGGCGTACCCCCGGGGGGTAGAGAGGCGGGTACTCGTCCACGTACTGCGACCCTACTCCTCCGTAGACGCCATAGCAGTCAGCGGACACGCCCCGGTTCACTGTGTAGTAGTGTGTTGGGCTGGAGGAGGAAGAACAGTCGACCGCTGGTTAGTGTTTTAGTCTCAGTGCACGTTACTAAAACGAGTACAGCTGTAATTGGAAGTCAAACACATTTTTTTTTAATCCATTTTTATTGTTATTTGCTATTTGTCTCACGTGAATTAACCAGATTATGTCGAGTTGAATTTTCAAACCACGTAAATGAACAAAAAAATTAAATAATAGTAAATCAGGCCTTGAATGGTCAGAAACGAACCACATCTCTGTCCTATCCCCTCTTTCCAAATCAACTAGCCTAACCAAAATATACTTAATATAAAATATACCATTTTATATTACACAATTAAGGATTTGTGATGGACTCCAGTCTGGTTGCCAGTTAAACATATATGTATATATATATATATATATATATATATAACACACACACACACCTACCTGTTGAGGTCGTCATAAGGAAGGGGCCCCCGGCGCTGGTTGACCCATCTCTGCAGCTGCGTCATGGAGCTCTTCCTCTGGGCCAGGCGCTCCGGGTCTGTCCTGGGCACGAAGCCCCTCCTCAGCACCGTGTTCTCCCGCTGCTCCCCGGCATCCGGAGGAGCCGGTCCCCCTCTGCGCACCTGCGGGGGCCGGCGGTCGTCGCCGTGCACTCTGGGAGCGGGCCTAGCGATGTGCAGGTGGGCGAGGCCGTTGGGCGGGGGGCCG
>OMKP01079793.1:0-20405 GCA_900302375.1 Bathygadus melanobranchus
CACACATGCACACCTCCACACACACACACACACACGCGCACACACACACAAGCGACACTAAAACACACACACACACACACACCTACCTCCTCAACTACAAACCCCCTATATAGCTTCCCGGTATCCTGCCACTCAGCCATTCATGGCGGACCGCGCCCTGCACACGAGCACAGCCACTCACCACTGCACTCTTGCACGCGACCAATGGGGCCCCATCCCGAATCGCAGCTCACCGTGTCCTCCGGTGGCTCCGAGGGGGAACTGCAGTGTGACGTCACAGACAACGTCAGCCCGCTGGTCGGTGGACCATGTTGACTCGGTGTGTGTGTGTGTGTACACACATGCATGTGTAGCAGTGGCGGGTAGCGTGAATGTGTGAGTATGTCTGTGTGTCCGTCATGTGTTCATGGTGTGTGTGTGTGTGTGCGCGCATGGGCTTACGCTAGGAGCCCTCTCTCTGCGTTTCCCTCCATATTCCACATCCCCCAAATACTGCCAACATCTGTACATTACCATGACAACACGATGGCATGTTGGAATCACGTGTTGAGCTAAGACAAGGCGTGCAGGGCCTGTTCCAACAAGGAGCATGTTAGGCAAACTGAACTCGGATTAGAGTTTATGCAGTATGGAACTTGTTTTGCAGAACATACATTTTTGGTTCTATATTCCGTTACGCCCATCTCAAACTCAAGAAAAGCGTGCTTTAGCAGGCTAGGGCAAAATCAATTACTGACTCAAGGTTTAACATGGGTTGATGAAGATACCTGGCAATGACAACAAACTAAGACACTCGCAGAAACCTTGTCGTAGAAATCTCAAGTCTATAGAAGCAATGAAAATGTGTGTGCATTTCTTTGAAACCAATGAGATTACACTTCAGAAACAGCCTGTTCTGACCGGATGTGAACAGATCCTACCCATATAGCCTATTCCTAGTTAATGGTTGAAACTGTCTGTTATTTTTGTTGAAAATGGTATGTATAGGCCTGAACATGGTAAATCATTTTTAATAGTTAATATGAACCAACCAACCAACTCTCTACCCCTGCATGCATTCGATGGAGTTTCAGATAAGCCTAAATGCAGACAATGGACATTCTCAAATAGAACCAGCAGCACCACCTGGTGGTGAATTCTGGTGAATAAGAATTACATCTTCACTACACTAACTGTGATATTTTTCATAAACTGCAGGCCTATAAACTGTTATGTATATTACATATTTAGATTTGTAATTGGGAAAATTCTTAACGTATTCTGTGGCAGTCAACCCCTGCCCCAGCACCAGAGCCTAATCACCTTAAACCAGCCACCAACCACACACACTTCACATATTCATCCACTAGATTCCCCTCTGTCTGCTGGATTTGGGTGTCACGTGAGTTTGGAAGAACCCCTGATATACCCCATAAACCCTGTCATTATGTACCCTATTCTTCTAGGATTTAGAGATGATCAAAAACAATGTTTTGTTTTTGTTTTCAACCTGTAAAAAATGTGTAGGACAACGTAATAAAAAAACTTTTGCTTGTTTCCCATTTTGGGATTGTTTGTTGATTTCATCCTCTGTTCTGACCCTTGACCCTCTGAAGAGGCTCAGCAGCAACCAATAGTACGACATCGCCGTACTCCCTGGCTGTATTCCAGCACATTTACATCTACTACAGGGCTACAAGGACAGGTCATTACGTTCTGTAAAGCAAATCGAGTTGCTAGGCTCATTTCCCACCACAGGCATCTCAGTTACCAGCGCCGGCTTATCATTGGACAGATCAGTAGCGGGCTTGGGTAGGGATATAACCTCCACTGGCTTCTCAGTAGTCTTAATTTTGACCCTTATCATGCACCATAGAAGTGGTTCCATTGCATTCAGGCTCGGTTGCCTATCCTGTCCTGGGTATCCCGGATGTTGCTATTTGACATTTTTTTATTTGAATTTTTAGATCTGAATTTGACCAATCGAATTTGAGCAAGCTCAATAATTATTTGTTTTTATTGCAAATCAAGAAATGTCATATTTAAATTTCACAGAGGTGAATTCAGAACAAATACATTCAGATGCATGGTTTTCAAAGTAAAATATATCAATGGTATGAATTCAGTGGCTGTTAAAATTCAAATCCCTATGCCTCTTATTTGCTTCCATAGTCGCGTCAAAAGAAGCAGTGGCGTAACTTTTACCCAGTGATCCTCTACATTTTCACTTGGTTACCTTTTGCCGTCTCTGTGCAGGGTCTCCAGTAAAATAATAATGTAATGTAATGTGGGCTTTGTGACGGACTGAAGAGAGACTTGAGCTAGCACGCAAAACTCAATTCACGAGTCATTTACGTTCCCATCCTCACCATCCACCTCAGCTTTGGATTGTGACTGAAATCATTTGATTGTGGCCAAACTGGCAAAGAGGAGAGAAATGCTTAAAGAAGATGGATGAATCTGTCCATTTAAACTAATATCTTGTTATGATTATTATAAGATTCCTGATAGTTACACTGTTGTGTTTCATTGGCGGATTGCCTTGAGTCTCAAAGGACATGATTGGATCCATTTTCACCACAGTTACCCACTGTTAGCAAAACAAAAGAGGAAGAGAATTGTCTGCGCTGTGTAATTGAACTTCTTGTGTTCACACTACATGGAGTCTCCTTGATTCAGTTAAACTACATTGTACTGTTTTTGGACACGGAATTAGATTAGACATCTTTATTGTCCACTCAAGTGGAAGTAGTGCTGTGTTCAATTTGAACAGAGCTTATATATGGCCAATTAATTCAATCAAATGAACGTGAATCAGTTGTTTGTTGCAAATTAGGCGTTCAAAGAGAATGATTTGACTTTGTTTCTTTATTTGTGGCCTTAAAGTGGCTGTAGTCAGTTTCCTTTAACTTATATTTATGAAGTAAATGCTGATTGTACAGTGTAATGGCTATAGAATAATGACACCGTCAACGTTAAGTTTGGTTGTCTATCAGCCTCTATTTCACTGTGCTGCCATCAAGCACGATCCAGTTGACAGCAAAGAAGGCGAAGAAGGAGAGTGATAGAAGACGCGACAAAACAAGAGTGAACATCGGACAGGCATTCACTTGAAGTTGTTCTAAACCAATGCTCAGGTGGCATTATTTCTTTTTTATCAGTAAGTAACTCAACCTGCCTACGTATTAAATTAATACTACTGGATGTTTTACTCTGCCTTTATCATAGCACCGAGATCAGGGTTTGTAGTTCAAATTGGGATTCTTGGGTTTTTTGCTTTGGAAAGTAGCCAGGCTGCTACTATGATTTGCTAAGTATACATATATGCATGCATATAGAAACATGCATGTTTTTTTTGCCTTCATATAACTTCATGAAAATTTCCACCAGATGGTTGGCAGGAGGGGGGTCTGTGAGACAGACCAGGAGAAGGCCTCTTGTCCTGGTGATCCAGGAGCCCCTCAGGGAACTCCAGAGCAGGAAGCACCCGACCCCGGCCAGAGTGGCTCATCCAGTGGAGGAGTGGTCCTCTCGGTCAGGCAGCTGGTGGTACGACGTGGCCTGGCCCTGCTGCTCATGTCTCTCATACTAGCTGCTGGTGTCCTGACCAACAAGCTGCTCGTCAGGTTTTACAATTGACTTGAATGGCAGTGCTGCTCACCGCTGCTGGTCAACAGCAGACATGCTGTGTTGTCATGGTGGCTTTAAAACTATTGCATGAAATTAAATGATTAAGGGACAGCAATGCAAGTTAGCAATGCAATGTTTTCAGTATAATGCACTACACTCCTATCATCAACACAGTATCACGCTAGCACATGCTCATGGTCATGAAAATTAATCTATTAAATCGTGGCGAATTCTCAGCTTTTAAACCCATGCATTTCAATTAAGAGCGTTTTCCATGCTTTCATGTGTACTCACACAGTTACTCAGGTCAGGGGTCAATCACCACACAGGTAAATGTTTTGTAGAAGCAAGACAAGAGGTCTAGAGCTTGTAATGTTCATGTAACAGTGGAACAAATATCTTACTTATTGTAACTTGTCAAATATACTTGTAAGTCGCTTTGGATAAAAGTGTGCCAAATGCCCTAAATGTAAATGTAAATATCAACAAAAGCTTTGTGTGATTTCCATAAATCAGGGTAAACTATAAAAGTACACTATAGAAGTTGTACGTTATAAAAATGGCATGCTCCCTGTGGCATTGTGTGGTTGGTGGCTGGTTTAAGCACCTAGCCAGAGTCACTGATTGATTCGTTTGGCTGGGTGAGGCTGCACACATGTGGGCCATTGCCTAATCAAGGCCCACAGGTTAAACCAGCCACCACCCACACACACACGAGAGCACTAGAACAGTTACCGTCTGCGCTGTCATTTCATATGCAACTTGACAATAAACCGGATTCTCTGCCACCTTCCTGTGTCTGCTGTTTGGGGGAACCTTTAAAGAAAGCCACTTATGTGGTGTGTGGCGGTCTTCTTTGCTACACTCCCTTTTTATGTCAAGACCATAATGTGATTTACTGATCAACATGTTTGTTTATTTTACTAAAACAAAAGATATGTATGCATGTATTTTGCACTAATTATAAGATAGGCAGGTAAAAATGGAGCCTATACATATGCAGAATATCACACAGGAAAGGCATGATAGCATTTAATTCAAACAACCCTCCACATTCAAAGGACAAAACTCATGAGCTAAGAAGAATCAATATTCACAGTATAGTTTAAAGTGTTTATTTCGTCCACAATATTGTCGTGTAATTTTGAAGTACCTGTTACTGACTACTGCACAAAAAAAAAGGTTTCTATGAAACTTGTATCGAGAATCCGCTACGCCCACCCCTCCGGTCCTGCGCTGCCAATAAACAAGGGCTGCAGCGCAGGTGAAACAGTGTTGTTATCGAGCCAGGCTGAAGTCACGTTGCTCCTGAGCTCAGCCGTGAGCTCTGCCGGCGGGAACGCAATGTAGACAGACACGCCGATGAACAGGACCACCAGCATCACCAGCAAGGTGAGCCCTCGCCTGAGCGCCAGCTGGGTGCCGGAGAGGACACCCCGGGGCGCCGCCGCGGTGTCCGACTCCATCTCTGCTATCCCGCTAGCCTCGTCCTTCCCATCCTGCTTCTCTGCGGAGCTGACGGGTCTGTATCGGACGGCGGGGGGCGCCTCCCCGGCCTCCTCCTGGGTCTTTCGGACACAAGAGATGGGGAGCCGAACAGAAGGTCTGTTTTCACGCTTTGATTGCTCTTAGTGTCGCTTGTAAACGGCTTTGGATGAAAGCCATTCGGGATTTTTTTGTAGTTATTTTATACTCACATTAAAACCTTTGGCATCATTGGGGTCTGATATTAAGAGGTAGGCGGGATTTACTGCCAGGGTGGCCAATCAGATCCTAAGTGATCAACTCACATCACCGCTTTTGTTTTGACCCGCCCTAATATTCGGTTTTCTATTTCCGTCTGTGTTTGTTGGTCTGTTAAAAAAAAAAGCTGGTCTGGGGTCTGCTACTTAAGAAACACAGCCTGCTTCACGCATACTCACTGTTATGGGACAGTCTGGGATGTTTGGTAACAGATGGCCGGAAGGACGCGGTGATGTCAACAACAATCTCTTTCCAGCCCGAACCTGGGCCTGAAACAAGATACATAGGCCGATATAATGTTTCAGATACATTTTATGATTTGAAGATGATTTTATCATCGTGATTATAAATCATTTTGGTATTATTCAATTCTGTTCTATTATATCCAATTAAAATAAAAGCATATGCATGTCACAAAAAACGGTTTGTTTAACAACAGCAGAGTTATATATATAAATAGACCTTGTGAACCCACCTCCTTTGAGACTTTCTGCCAGTTCAGTTTATAGATGAGCGTTAGGAAGAAAACCACCTGCAGGGATGCAGCTGTAAAGAGACCCAGCCACCAACCTACACACACACACACACACATACGTACAGACATACAGACACACACGCACACACCCATAAACACACACACATACAGCCACACACACACACACAAATACACACATACAGACACATGTAAATTAGAAGATGAGATGTAATTTACCTTGTCTTTTCTTACTTTCACATTGGTTTCAAATGAATGGCAGATACACGGTGGGGAATATACAGAACATCCATGTAGAATATACAGAACATCCATGTAGAATATACAGAACATAGAGTTCACTAAGGATCACCTAATATCCCCAGGTGGGTGGAGAGCATCAGAGACGCTCCGATGGGCAGGCCGATGCAGTAGTAGGACACCAGGTTAGAGGCCGCTGCCAACTTCTGCTGCCCAGCGCCTACCAGGATCCCTGAGCAAACACACTGAACACACACACACACACACTCACACACACACACACACACACACACACACATACACACGCACAGAAACGTGCATGCACACAAATGTACACGCACACACACACGCACACACGTGTATACACACACACAAATGCACACACAGCATGTCAGGAAGGCTGCAGGTGATACACCAGACTACTCTAAGAGGCTTGAATGAGCATGTACATACCAACAGCGCGTCAATGAACTGCAGGAAGGTGTAGAGCATCAGGATGCGTGAGGCTGTGGTCACAATAGCTCTGTGTGTGGAAGAGAGAAGAAAACCCCAGGAGATGAGGAGCATATACTATGATCACCTCGAGGAATCCATGTTGGTGTCCAACTCACTCATCAGAGGTGAATATGTATCCCAACACGGACTTGGAACTCAGGAGCACAGTACCCTGCAACACAGCCATCACGCCTACAGAAAACACAGCTTCATAAGTCCTATACGTGTGTGTGTGTGTGTATGCGTGCGTGCGCGTGTGCGTGTGTTTGTTACCTCCCAGCATCAGGGTGACCTTGCAGGAGGCCATGGCCTGCGTCGTGTCGCCAGCACCAAGGGCGTTACCGACACGCACACAGGCAGCTGCGTGGACGCCTAAAGGGAACTGTGAAGGACCTCAGGTGAGACACGGGCCCATTTTATGTTAGCTTGAATGGCATTAGGGGAGGTTCGTACCATGTATGTTAGGTAGAATGGTGTAAGGCGGATCATACCATGTATGTTAGCTAGAATGGTGTTAGGGCAGATCGTACCATGTATGTTATGGCTCCTATCTCCATCAACACATGCTGTGCAGCCAGGTCCACCTCCCCAAGAGTACCTGCAGGACATTTCCAGACAATATCTGTAATGTCTTATTAACAGAAAAATGTAAAGCAAGCAAAGGCGCAAAAAATGCTACTATTGCTACTATTACTACTGCTAACTATTATGTACATTAGCTGGCTGGTGCAGTAAATTATCAACAATTATCTTATCCTTCGGTCTCTGTTTCTTTCTCTCTTTAAACACAAAAACGCAAGCTTCATCATCCTGATGCTCGCCTTTTCATTAGACAGGCAAACACATCTGCCTCCCGGCATCTATCAGCCACTCATTATTGTTTTAAACCAAATAGCTTAAAAAAAATGTAACCTGTATGTCATCACAGCTCTAGCAAGAAGCCGGGTGTTTACATTGACACCCTGGAGAGTACTGACCAGCGAGGAAGGATCCGATCTCCCAGATCCACCACTCAAAGCAGACCATCAGGGTGCTGGGGATGGCCAGCTGCATGTAGGACCCCCAGTCCTGCAGACAGGAGGTAGACCAGCCTAGCAGGAGAGACCACATCTATTCAGATGTACAGTCAAGACACAAGGAGAACGCCTAAACACAGTGACCGAAAGCTGCTGGACCAAGACCACAGTGTCAGTGGCCAAGTGTCGAGGTATCCATGAGTAACACCTAACCCCAACTGCTCCCGATGAGCTGGCTGTTGCATTGGTGCATGGTTGACACCTCCGTCGGTGTATGAATGGGTGAATGTGAGGCACTAATTGTAAAGCCTTTTGGATAAAAGCGCTATATAAATGCAGTCCATTTACTATTTACCATAGAATTCACAAGATGGACTTGTTTTATTTATATGCCACATTTAATCAGAGCATTCAGGGTGGCCAACCAAATTCTAGGGGGGCATGTGTCACCCCAGGGCCCTGTCTGGACAATCCCCTGGATGTGTCCTTAATCAAACCAGCAGCCCTTCAGTTCCTACCTCCCCATGTCTTCTTGTGGAGATTCATCAGCTGGATGTAGCCAAACAAGAGCAGGCAGATGGTGATCTGAGAGAGGCTGTTGGCGATCGCTGATCCGCTGTGAACAAACACAGCTGAAATAGTCTCCCCTGCTATCACCAAGAGTCACAAAGAACTTTTTCTATTGAAATAATAGCGTAATAAGTTCAAAGCAATAATGAGGAAAATAATAATAACAACAACAGCAACAATAGCAAGTAACAATATTATAAAACAAAAGCTAAAGTCCTGCTCACAGCCCTTTTGTAGAAGAAGTCAAGCTCTGTGACTGGATGCACCTCGGTTATGGGGCTAGGCTATGCGTGTAAGCTATGGTGCAAGGCTATGCGGCTAAATTATGGGGCTAGGCTATGCAGCTCAGCTATGCATCTAAGCTATAGGGCAAGGCTAGATAAGAGCAGAACACCCGCACACCTACATGACGCCCATGTCCAGGCTGAAGATCAGGACATAGTTCACTCCGATATTGATTATATTCGCTGCTGCTGCTGTGTACATCTGAGGCAGAATGATCCCCTGATAACACAAAAAAACCATTGAAACAATAGAAATATATCATCATCAACATACACATCAACTGTAATATTATGTATATTCCAGAGGTACTGCCTCCAACTCTGTAGAGGAATCTGATTCTGAAGGTAAGAGCCCTCCAGCTCTATAGGAACTATACCTGATTCTGAAGGTAAGAGCCCTCCAACTCTATAGGAACTATACCTGATTCTGAAGGTAAGAGCCCTCCAACTCTATAGGAACTATACCTGATTCTGAAGGTAAGAGCCCTCCAACTCTATAGGAACTATACCTGATTCTGAAGGTAAGAGCCCTCCAACTCTATAGGAACTATACCTGATTCTGAAGGTAAGAGACCTTCATCTCTATTGGAACTATACCTGATTCTGAAGGTAAGAGCCCTCCAACTCTATAGGAACTATACCTGATTCTGAAGGTAAGAGACCTTCATCTCTATTGGAACTATACCTGATTCTGAAGGTAAGAGCCCTCCAACTCTATAGGAACTATACCTGATTCTGAAGGTAAGAGACCTTCATCTCTATTGGAACTATACCTGATTCTGAAGGTAAGAGCCCCCTAACTCTATAGGAACTTTACCTGATTCTGAAGGTATGAGACTTGTAGCTGGTGCAGGAACATGGCCTGTAGAAGAGACGAAAGGATTGGATGTGTAATCCTTTATAAGACATTCTATATTTTCATATATTAAATGCTCTATATTTAAATATTAACACTTATGTGAATATGTTTAATTAATATATCTTCAGATATGAATGCTCTATTCATATACAAATGTATCATATAAAAATTAACTGGAAATGATTCCCCACCATTTTTAAGCAATTAATTTCATGATCCCTGTCCATGACCCCTGTCCATTCTGTTACAAAACACACAGATATCTACTCAGATTCAGTATAGTATAGTGACAATACTTACTGGGATGGCTGGGAGAAATGCAATAATATACTGGTGGGCAATTCTAGAACACCAAACACAACACATGTCGGCATTAATCATTGTTGATGCTGATGATCAATTATTATTATTATTTTTTTATATAGCGCTTTTATCCAAAGCGCTTTACATTGCCTCACATTCACCCATTCATACACCGACGGCGGTGTCAACCATGCAAGGTAACAACCAGCTCGTCAGGAGCAGTTAGGGTTAGGTGTTTTGCTCAGGGACACCTCGACAATTAGCTAGGCGGAGCGAACCAGCAACCTTCCGGTTGCCAGACAACCGCTCTACCCACTGAGCTACTGTCGCCCTATTCATCATTTCAACAGTGTGTATCTATTCTCAGGTGAGCATAGGGCACTCACCTGACCACCTGCTGCTCCTGGGCCAGGAAGAGGAGGATGGAGTGATTGTTGAGCAGCAGGCCCCAGCAGGGCAGACAGAACAGCAGCAAGATGAGGATGCTCTGCTGCAGGATCACGCCCACGCGCTTCATGTTCTGTGCGCCGAACGTCTGCAACCCGTCAAGCATGTTCAGTTGAGATCAATACCCACAAAACATTGTACCGTGCGCAAACTTGTTTGACTTCAAGTTGAAGGGTTCAATGTCTACCTGTAGGCATCCTTGAGCATACATCATATGTACAACATGTATCTATTGAAAATTCTCTGCAAGTCTCTTTGGATAAAAATGTCTGCATGCTAAAAGACAGATAGAAAATAATAATAGATGACATGTTATGTAATCGGTGAAAAAGTCGTTTTTTACTTTGTCATCATGACCATGCCTAAACTGGTTGCAAATCAACAGGCTTATGCAAATACAGTGTTGATCCAGTTTCTGGATGGCCTAATGTTTTACTCTTAAACTCCACAAACAGAAAACACTCATTAACAAACTGTGTTTGTATCCAAGAGCCTTTTGTATACATTGTAAACTAAAACTAGCTAAACTAACTAACCAACTCACTAAAATATCACACAGCCATTTCAGGGGTAAGGTAGTGAAGTCAAAGGTTAAATTAATCAAATGATAAAACGTGACACGTTGTGTCTTTGCGTAATAAATAAACTACGTAAGTACTTCCGTCCCTGACTATAGTAGGTTTGAGTAGCATTGGGTTTGTTGCAGGGGTCACCTGGGATATGAGTGTATCACAGGCCACAGCCAGGCCGTAGCCTGTAGACGTCGTGGTCACGTTGAGGACCTGAGAACAGTTTGGAGACAACGGTTCGGGATCAAAAGACACAGAAGGCACGAATAACAAAAGCATTTAATAACCCCCCCGCCATACATCTCCTTTTTCTTTATTTAAATATACTACTACTACGACCACTCACATACTCATATCTGAGTTTGGTTCCTACTACAGTAATCCTGCACTCGTATCTGTGTTAAGTCCAGCAGTCCCATGTAAGTAGTAGCTTTGGACAAAAGCCTCGGCCTGACGAATACAACACACAAAACAATAAGAGAATAAGACAATAAGCTGATAAGCAATGTGTAAATACCGCGGAGGCCAGCGCATATCCAGCCAGCTCTGAGTTGCCGATATGTCCACAGAAGATGGCGATCACACACGGCAGGAGGAAGTTCAGAATCCGAGACACCAGCTGCAGTCAGAGAAAAACACAACATCCAGGAGGTTTTCAAGCCGACCATAACAACGCTGCTCACCGGGTCCACATCATCACATGTTCAACCCGTGGAGCGCGGATGGGTCACAGTGAATGGAGCGTACCGATGAATGCATGCATGCAGGAAGATCACCATAGCGGCGCCTATGTGGTCCTTACACATGGACCTCTACTCACCATGGGCCCGGACAGTCTCAGTACATGGTAGAGTTCTGCTCTGTAGGCCAGGGGAATCAGGCTCCTCATGAACCGACATCCAAACAGTTTGGAGTTCAACGCTGCCATCGTCGCCTCGTCCGCCTTCACACTGGCTGTGTTGGAAACGACCAAACCCCCAGAACCTGCACAAGAACCTTGCCCGGCTGCTGGCGCAGAGCTGGCACCCGGTACCTGGAGTCCAGAGTTCTCCATTCAGAGAAGGAAATAAGAGGGAGGAGAAGAATGTAGAGCGGAGAGAGGAAAGAGAGAGGAAAGGACGAAAACTGAGAGAAGGAAAGTGGATTCAGAACATGCTGTTAATCCATGAGGTTCTTGTGAAATGCCTTGCTCCGAGGTTACTGATCAACAATCCGACGGTTGGAAAGGTGAAAGGAGGGAACAAGACCGTGGAGAAACAGTGGACTAATGTCCTCATTAGTCCACAGAGAGGCGACCAAACTGAGAAGTCAAACCAAGACCAGATTAACCATGTAGACTCTGCTTCTACCAGTAAATACAACTAATGGGACCACTGTTGTTCAGCAGATATCTGCTGACAACGACCATCACCATAGCAATCAGATGTTAGAAAGGACAGAGCAACTAGCTCATGACAGCTCAACAGTTGCCGAGTTATTTACAGGAGTGTGCATGATGCATGGACCAGGGTGCATACTCACACTCAACACTGTGTGTTAAGGGTTAATCTTGGCAATGTGGCCAACCTTTGATCAGCCTGAAACACACACTTAAGCAACATAGTGAGAGAAGTTACAAATTGTTACTGCCTACTTAAATAAAGTATTGGCATGTTCTTAGGCTGAAATATTATTTGATGTTTGCAGCCATTCAGTCAGTATGGTCTGGGAAATAGTTGTGCTTCTGTAAGAATTTAATTGAAAATTGAAGGGATTACTCCTTTTGTCCTTTCCTCATTGTATGTTCACGGTGGTGCCATACTGACTGTTTTCTCAGGATTGTTATGCAAACACCATTTATCATGTTTACATTAGATAAACGGTGAGTGAGAGAGTGCCGAATCAGCATCAAATGTCATTATTATTAGTATTTTAGGTTATGTTGTGCATTGACATCTTTTTAAACATGCCAATGCTTCTCTTTAATGGGTAGAAGCAGAATCCTGCTGCACACAAAACCCACATGCGCGCACACACACACCAATAGGGAAAAACGCATCAAACACAAACACATCACACACACACATACACTAAAGCAGACACATACATAAACACACACAGAGAGAGAGAGAGAGAGAGAGAGAGAGAGAGAGAGAGAGAGAGAGAGAGAGGGGAAGCATTATATTTGCCCTTGTCATTACCTGTATGTCCATTCAAACCTTGCGTTGCGTTTATTCATGGTTATCACTAACATTAGTTCGTGATTGTTATTGTCTTGACCCACGGAGATCGCACTCCAGTGCTATGAATGTAAGCTTGAGCAGGCTGCAGTTCACTCACCGGCCAAAGGGGCCAGTAACGATAAGGAATTTGTGATTACACATAGTACCTTTAAATGGCAAAGTATGAAACGTGATTATATCAGCCCTGTAATTAATGGGTAAAAGTTCTGGTAGAGCCAGAACCTCTACCAAAGTGGTTCAGCGTGAAGAATATTTGTAATTGATGAGAGTGGATCAGAGATGTACAGGAGTACATCATTGACATTGAAAGAAAGGTTCATTTTTTTGCTCTGGTTATGCCCTTGATGTCTTTGTTTTGGTGTATAGAGGCTGCCAGCGGTTCCATCGCTCATACAAATACAAGCGGGGACAAAGTTCAACCCTGTCTGGTCCCACGTTCAAGAGGGAAGTATTGTGATTGTTATTTGTCCTAATTGTGGCTCAAGGAGGAGGACTAAAGGAGTTTTATCAATTAAATTAAAAAAGGGCTGAATCAAAACTGCCGTAGAACTTAAAACTAGTAGGGCTAATCCCATTCGGCATGGTCAAATGACTTCTCAGTGTCTAAGGAAAGAAGTACTCCTGGGTGCAGAAAGTGGGTTGTGTACAGTATAGTGAATAAACACTTTAAGTGAACTATGTGTGAAAAAGGCTTAAGATTGAAAGAGGAGTGCCTTCTACATACAAAGCCTGTCTGATCGGGTGGAATAGGTGCTGGAAGGAGACAAAGAGCTAGCACTTTTGCCAATATCTTCAGATGGACATTACAGTAAGATGGGACTGTGAGATAAATATTGAAGAGAATCTTTGCCTTAAGGAAGGAGACTTTCACTGAACATCGATAATAATAAGGGGCAAGTTTTGGAGAAAACTAATTTTATATTTTTCATATTTTCCTGTCAGAAAACCCGTCTGACCCAGGGATCTTTCCACTTTGCATACATTTGATAGATAGATATCTCGTCTGGGGTAATAGGATTATCTAATATGTTTTTAGAGTCCTTATCTACAGATGGGAGTTGAAGTCCTTAAAAAGGAGTCCATTAAAGTTAAAGGGAGGAATATAACGTACTAAATTGCCTATTGATTTCAGTTTGGTCATTTAACACACCTGACTCTGAGCTGATTTGGTCAATCAGGTTGCTTCAAAATGTTTTGCTAAGCTGATGAGCTAAAACTTTAAAGCATTAAAGAATGCTTTTAAAAATTAGAAAGAAACACTATTTTGTTAAATCCCAATGGGGAAATTAATCTTCTGCATTCAACCCATCCAAACACAAACAGTGAGAGGGAGGCCTGAGGGCACCCTGGCAGGAGCTTGCATCTGATCTTGACTCTGACATCCCTCTGGTGGCCAGCTGTAATTTTGCCAGATTTGTGTGACATCTGGCCAGGGATTCGAACTGGCAACCTTCGGCCTACCAGTCCACTTCTCTGTCCCAAGTTGCGTCGTACCTTAATATAGTAGACTAAAATTGGCCCTGGCCATGGATCAGACAGCATGACACTAAAAATGTGCTCATGCACAGTTTTGGCAACCCATCTAATAACACAATTAAAGTCTCTTCCTTCATCTCTTTTATTGGAAGTTTATTGGTCATATCCTGCCTCAATGGACTATGGTCCAAGCTAGAGCAAGCATTTACATTATGCTCGCAAGAACTTACTGGTCCGGACTGGTTCGGTACTTGTGTTGGTTGCTGTATGGTCATTATCCCGGATTTTAACCAGAGTGTTTTAATGTAGAAAAACACTCAATGTTAGTCCTACTTATTATGTTAAATTCCTAGTACTTTATTTGTTGTTCTTTGTTATTATATTTTTTTTGTATGTTCAACCATAAATAGTTTTTTGTATAAATTACAAAACCAGCAATAGAGATGATAGACAGATATTTCTGTGAACATTAAACATGTTTACATGATGTTGAATCAAATCTAAGATTTTCAGATTTAAACACAGATTTAAACACACATTGCGTTAGATAGTCCAACACCATCTAACGCAATGTAACTAACATTTTCTTCAAATGAAGCACTGTCCAACACTGTCAACAAGACCACCCTCAAAATCAGGCCCAGCAGCACTGTCCAGCACACTGTCCTCAAACACTTCACTTTAAAAGACTATCTAACCCTGTGATTTAAATCCAATTTATGTTTTCCTTGTCACAGTTCCACACACACCCAAGGCCATTGCAGCCAATAAAGAAAGGCCTGTCTCTTTTAATGTGTTTGCACATTAAAATGTGTCATAACGAGGTATGGTAGGGGAGGGGTTGATGATGGGAAAAGAACCGTTGGAATGTTTGAAAATCAGTTGAAAGCCGCATGGAAGGTGACGCCTAGGAGTAGGTATCTATAAACTCCTCACAGAGCTACTCGACAGCAGCACTGCATCCTGAGGCAAACGAGAGAAAGTCTACTTGGGCGATTATTCGGTAAGTGTACTTTTAGCTTCCTCTTGAACTGAGGCATTTGCCTTTGTATAATTATTTTGTATATTATTTATTGTCATATATTTTTTACTTAGTCATTCAGTTTGTATTAAGTCATATAATATACATTTTACAATTTACTTGATAGAATGATGACTAAGAACATTTATTTCTCAACAAGATGTATGTCCTACATTTGTGGAATATATCAATAAAGAAAATGCTAAACTAAACCAACACTAGATCAGGTACATCACAAACATCAAAGTATCTTATGTTAAGTGTTATCTTATGTAATGTATAACATATGCATCAAGTTTATATCCAAGTGTGTGTGTAAAACACCAAATATACGGATATTCACACTCTGTGGTCTAGTTAAATATTTTTCCAGCAGTTCTTGAAATTGCATAGCTATGGTTTTACAACTACAATAAGCAATATACCAAGGTCCAAGGCGCATTCAACTTAGGAAATGAGATTTACCCCTACTTCAAGTTGATTGACATAATCAAAAGCAACAAATACCTGAAAACAATAAATGTTCACTTTTTGCCTTTCAAGAAAAGCTGGGGACAAGAGCCCTAGTGGACATGAAAGCGTAGGATTACTTGAATCTACTTAGAGAAAGAAATGAGCTGAGATTATGTTCGGAAATGGAACAAGAAAGGCAGCCTCGATAGCACACAGTATCACACAGTATCATTCAGCCTACTGCTCACATTTACTCCACAATATGTATTGACCATGTATTTACTGTTTTATATTGTTAATATGTACACATGCATTTACTCAATGTGTCATTATGTGTGCATGCTTGTGTGTGTGCGTGCGTGTGTGTTTGCGTGTGTGCGTGTGTTTGTCTAAAGTTGGATCGGAGTTCTATCAAAATGAGGACCCTATTGAAGACCTTGCTTTTCCATGCTGTGATCCTTGGCGCAACGCAGACATCAGGTGAAATGCTTCTTAACAAGCCTCTTAACAAATGTATCATTTACCGGATACATTTATCCAAAGCAACATACAGTGATGCGTGATACATGTCAATAGGGTTAAGACATCATGCTCAAGGATACCTACAGGTGGACATCGGGGTTCAAACCCAGATCGTTCGGGCTGGGAGGCCCCTATAAATGATCTCAACCCAACATTTCTTGCATGTCAACCATTCCCATTTTTGTCTCCATACACACCAAGATGTGCACATTGTGTCTGAACCAGTCGCTACTGAGGGGCTGATCACGGCACAGCTGAATGAGACCTTGTCTCTGCGCTGCCAGCATATGGCGGCCAATGAGTCTGGCAGCGAGCTGGTGTGGCTGAGAAACGGGGATTGGGTGAAGCTGGAGGAGAATAACAAGCATGGTAATAGCTCCATCTGTGTGACACCTGTGACTCACGAAGACAACGGCGCTATTTTCACCTGTCAGCTGAAGGACAACACCACTTTCAAAGCCTCAGTGACCCTGAACATCATCTGTAAGTCCTGCATGGAGCTGTTAGCATCATCAGCCTATAGCATGTTCTGTTTAGCACGATGGGCCATTCGTGTGTCAGTTTTGAATCATGAGTTTTGTTTAGCATTGTGAGCTAATTACATGTTGTGTTTAGCTTTGTGAGCTTACAGCATTCACAGTTTAGCATTCATTTGGAAATAATACCATTTTCAGTTTAAATTGGAGACCTAAATGAATATTGTGGATTTGAAGAGTTTGAAGTTTACTGAAAAACCCTCAATGAATCATCGGTCACTGGCACACCCAAGCCAAGCTATTTGTCTGTGCTCTCCAGATGCTCCCTATCTTTCTGAAAGTGAGGACGTGTTTGTGGAGGAAGACGATCCTCTGGTACTGCAGTGTGACATGTGGGCCAACCCTCCTGTGCCGGTGTCATGGCTGTACAATCAAACCCTCCTGGAGCAATTCGCGAGCAAAATCGTAGTGCTCAATGACGGCTTCACCACCAAGCTGACGGTGGACAAAGTGGACAGGGATCTACATGGGGGAATATACCAATGTCAAACTAATTCTACCCTCTATGGAGAACGCAGTACAACCTTCAACGTTACAGTCAATGGTCAGTGTATCTCGCGTCAAAATTATCCGGACTGCATTCTTGCCTTTCGAATCAACATGCTGTATTCGTTGCACTCGATATGTCTCTGCTGTAATGACAGTATGCAATAGTCATGAAATCCCAGTAAAGAAAAAAACAACAGAATAGTCCTAAAATATTCTTTCCTCGTTTTGTAGAAAGGACCATGAAGTTCCCTCTGATGCCGATGGTGGCTGGCATTGTGGTGGTTGTCCTTACAACACTTCTCGCCCTTATCTCGCGAAGACAGAAGATTGCCCAGGTAACTGTGGGATCCCACAGGGCCTGCAACACCCCCTGCTGGGATCAGTAACCACATGCACAACACACAAATGATCTAGTGCTTATCGCTGTTATTTTCTGTTGACAGTGCTGCAAGTGAAGGCGCTCCATGTGGCCCCTGTCCAAGAAGGCGTCTGTTAATGTATTCATGAGGACTCTGTGTAAAGGTTATGTTTTATACCGTATTTGATTACAACCGTTTGGAAAATTGACACTTGAGACAATGCCATGTCTTGAGGTGATTGCCCTCTGGGGTACGCCTTTAAAACGTAACGTATTTAAAACCAATAAAAAGCTCATTAATTGCAGTCTTTTATGTCACAATTTTGTGAATAGATTAGATTACATTTTATTTTGGATGTGAATTCAGCTCCTGACTTAACAACACAGATGGAGATTGTCAACCCTGTGTTACAAATATACATTCAATAAGATGTGCACGCAAGGACATAAATGCACACACGCATGCACGCTTGTGCACACACATACACATGTATACCCACACACACACACATACATATGTACAGACAGACACACACACACATAAATACAAACACACACACACATAAATACAAACACACACACACACACACACCGCTCTACCTCCTGAGCTACTGCCGCAATATAAATGCAATGGTTGACGTCAAGGTCATGGTCAGGATTGTTATGTTCAAACAATAAAACAGTTAACGCATTCTCATGAACTGGATTGAGAACATGACTGATAAGGTCGTGCATGTCACTTCCTGCTTCTGCCTGCTAATCCCAGCACCTCCCTGTTGCAGACGAACACTGAAGATGATTCAACAAACCTCCAGCGTCAAAGACTATATTACACATTTATGTTGATGGTATTTCACACTGCGAGTATTACTTTCATGACTCCAGTCAATCCATTTCATTTATTTCTATCATATCTGCTGCTGTAGCCATTTTCTGTGCTTTGTACGATTATTAGGATTATTATAGCCATTATTTGGCCTGTAAATTATAGAAGCTCAAATTTCAAGACACAGGTAGAATTCCTTGCATGATTTGTACTCCACCTGAACATATCTGTATCAAATAAGGAAGGAACTATTTACTGAGATTTAGCTGTATCATTGTTGTTTACTAGTGCATAAGATTGGTGCGGTGGGTAGGGTGCTTGTACTATGTACCATTGACAAAAAACACAATGAATGATAAATATAGAAGCTGGTGAATTACATTTAGTCTTTTAGTAGATGCTTTCATCCAAAGTGACTACAGGTGAGGCTGGGAACAATCAAAGCATAATTATCCCTTCCTATCCACTGCCAAACCAGCAATCCAGCCAAACTCTAAATGCCACAATCTGTATGGTAAAATGGTGTTAGTTTAACAAAAAACAGTGCCAAGTGATGTAATTTGCCATATCCTGAGTGACATAGTTTGGCACTAATTTGGGCCTATTAGAAACAACTTAATTTTGCCATATGTGCGTTTCACAAAAGATGGTGTGGACCCTGAGGTAATTTCAGTGTTTGGTTAGGGTTGCTTTATGGCTTGGGAAATTGATAGGTTTAGATTACATTTAGGTTTGGGATAAATGTTTACACTTTTACACATTTTCTGCTGTTTTTTAAAAATGCATAACGTCATAATGCTTAAATGATCATGACTATTGCTTTAGCTAATTATGTTGAAGGTGTCAACACCATCTTCTAATTTTAGTGTAGACCTATTTTGTAATTTATGTGAGCGAAACTTGTGTAGCTATGTTGTAGGGCTATTTCCCGCAAAGCTTCAGCGACATCTGCTGGTCAATTATAAAGACCCAACGGCTTTATTGTGCTAAAGATTATGATACAAATGAATTGATTGCCGAATAAACCTCGGTTACTGCGTAAACACAATTGGGTAATTGTAAATATGACAGTTGAAGTTATGAATGAAGTTTGTATAAAGAACACGTATAAACGATGTATTTGTCATTGTTGTCAATACTTTTTTGCTGTTCACAAGTGTCTGTGTCTTGCGACGATGGTTAAATTAATATGTGGCTTTCATAACATAAACCGCCATTGTTGTCAAAGAAATACAAAAAACCAAGTCAGAGCTGTTGCTCTGGTCAGGTAAGATCCTGTAGGATTCATTTGAAACATCTGTGTTGCGCAAAGGGGAGAATTGCACGTAATGGACTATGTGTAAGGGTGTATTTGCTGTCTTGGTCTCATTATCGCTACGATGTTTTTAGGGAATGTATTGTAGTGAGCGGCTCGGAAGAAGATGACGCGAAGATATCGTCTCGAACTTTTTATATCAACACCAACGTAATAACATGTAACAACATGTACCCCAAAGAGAACTAACGGGGAAAAAACCCAGATCTTATATAACAATAACCCCACCGCAAAGGCTTCTGGGATATCAACCCACCCCCCGCAAACACACGGAACCCCGGGACGCTACACAGCCCCCACCTAGCAGGTTAGCTGTCCCCAGCAACCCAAGCGTCCAACACAAAGTCCCGGAGGTGCTGGGGAAGCCTGCGTGGTCGGCGAGTCGGTCTGGGGGGCTCGTTAGTCACGACGGGAGAACGAGTGGGGGTCTGAGGCTGGGCCTCTGGGTCGGCCTCGCTGCCAGTCTTGGGCAAAATGTCTCTGTCAGCCCGTGTCAAGGGCTGGTATGGGGCAAGTCTGTCCCTGTGTAGAGCCACCACCCGGTTCCGCTTGACCATCC
>OMKP01079795.1:0-19323 GCA_900302375.1 Bathygadus melanobranchus
GAGGACAGAGAGTGTGTTAATAGATTTCAGAGAAGGGGACGATACAGCAGAACCTTGTTAGTGGCGCGCCCCTCTGGGTTCACCAACGTCTCAGAAACACTGGAATCATTAAATAACTGAAACATACACACAGACTAACAGTCAAGTAATTTGTAGCCACAAGCTTTCAATCCCAAGCACTCGCAAAAGCTTGAAAACCTGTCAAAATTAGATGGCATCATGACCTTGTTTATTTCCTTAAAGTCTGTGTAAAGTAAATTCAGTGATTTGTTTCTAAACACATGATACACCTTAGAAAATCATTGCCGAAGACTGAAAAGACTGAGCTATGTAGTGCTGAATTGTGGAGTTAGACGGTTAAACCGTTAAACAGTTTTGTGTGTGTGTGTTTTTGGGCGGGTCTGAAATGGGGGCTGGATGACGCACCACGGCCCCTGGAGCCATGACCCGCCTGTAACACTACATAAACACTAGGGTGCGTTAGTAGTATCAGTGGTTCATGAGTACCTATACCGCTTATTAAAGGGGCCCGGGGGCAAAATTATTAAAGACCGTAGTATTGATAAGCTCTGTTACCGGTTCTTTTATCGGTAAAAAGCCAACACTTAAATCAATACACCTGCTCAACAAGCATAAACACGTAGGAAGCGATATTATAATCTACAGTTTGTCTAACTGTTTAGATTCGGCAGAATAAGCGATGTTGTAATGCGCCACACACACCGTGGTGTTATACTATTAGCCCACACATTTACACACACACACACCTCGCGGCATGTATGGCTGTACAAGTCCAATAAAGCTGCTAGATGTTACATCCATTTTTCAGGTCTCTGGGAGAGGTGGAAAGTTTCCCATGAGTGGGCGTGGTGTCAACATCTTCAGCAGACACGCCCCCAGTGTTTCAGAGCAGAGAATACAGCGTCATTTTTCATGATTTTGAAACCTAATTTTATATACTTTGGCGATTTCTCTTAATCATTAATTTCATTCAATTTGGCTGCGTGGTTACTGGCACATTTCTCTGTGGTCAAAGTTAAAGAAACAGGGGTTTGCCATTTTAAAACGGTGCTTTGATCTTTGTAACAAGCGTTCTTTAAAAGTTGTCAGACAGTGAGCAGCGACCAAAGAGAGCTTCACCATTAAAGTCTCCCTTGCTAAAGTCCAGTTGCATGTCCATTACTATCACCATTTCACTCCTAACCATCCCTGGAATGAGGGATCCCCAACTCTGTGTTACTTCTCAGGGGTTCTTCCTTGATAATGGACTTTTTCCTTGCTCTTTGAAGGGCTAGGGTTAGGGGGGTGTCATAAAATATGGCTTGTGAAGCCCTTTGAGACTGTGATTAAGGGCTATACAAATACAATTGACTTGACTTAAACAGATGGCCTGCTGATAAATCTGCCAGCTCTCAGCTCTCTCTCTCTCTCACTCACTCCTCATTATTCCTCATGCTCAACATCACCCCTTCATGATATTGAGCAAGACTACGCGTGGGTGGTAAGATCTACATGTCATGTTCTATGTCATTTTTCAAAAGAGGGTGGGCTTCCTTTTGGAGGTTAAAGAACAATCAACAAGCTAAATGAATGACCAATTGTTCACTGGAATTGTAGCTAAAAGTAATAATAACAGTCGATGCCAACGTTTGATGAACATACTCATATTTCCACACGTCAATGTTGCATTGGCTATCAATTAGTCCTGTATGTGCCTAGTATGGAAATTATTTATAGTACTCTACTATAGTAATTTATAGTGCTATTGTAGACTACCATTTTGTGCAGTAGAGTAGGCCTACTGTTGTGCTTGGGGCACCGTATCATAGAAGTACTGGGATTATGTAATGACCAACTTTGTGTCACAATGCAGTTATATCCATGATGGGGGTTTTTTTGACACAGAGGAAGGTCATATCTTACATAAAGTATCCTAATACACAACAGTTCGTAGCAGCTCCTTACTCCCAAACTACGGATAGTAAACATGATATGATGTTTTCATCACTTCATAGACTACAGTTCCTTGTGGAGCCATACAAGTTCTCGCACCACATGCATGCATTCAATCGTGTGCTGTGATGCAACCTTAATAATCGTGTGGTCAACAAACTCAACAACCGCAATCGGCCTCGAAATGCGATGTAAGATCGTACTCACCATTTGGGCGACCAAAGTCAAATGTTCCCCAGGGTTACGCAGAAGAAGCAGAAATAAGTTGCTGTAAAACGTGCCCAACAGATACAGGCACGCTAAGCTTTGACCGGGCTTTTATTTCAGCTGACAGGGGATCGTTGTCTGGATGTGCGTGAAGCCACTTTCAGTTTTCTTCTCTGTCTTGAGTAAAAAGACAGACCTTGTGTTCCCAGTAAAATGCACACGCAGACGTGGACTCCCACCGTGTGGCCGGGTACTTGTACGGAGAAGGAGAGTGTGATGGGTCAGGTGTATCGTTCCCCGAGAGTGAGAGAAAACAGTGGGCGACTCAGTGGAGTTGCGTTGATCTCCCTCCGATTCGCCGAAGCTTTTCTCCAAACTGCGCGACCGTATCTGCCGCCACGCGCAAAACCGTCCGTCGGTACCGGCGGCGGAACTGTAACCGCGGTTGAAATCAGACGCGGGGCATATATTGTACTCGCGTTTGACAAACTGCGACTACTTTAGCATTTTTTTACATAACATCATCATCATCATCCGCTTTTCATGTTGACGCATCATGTTGAGAAAACATGGAGTTTCTTAAAGGGCCATGAACGTCCGTCCACATGTCACCACACCAACGGCCCATGGTGAAAGATGGTTTTCATCTGTTTACTATGCCATGTAATGAGACGCCATGTAATGACACATTATTATTATTATTATTGGCATGTGTATTATGACTAAAAGTATAAATACTAATAATAATAATAATATTATTAATAATAATAACAATAACAACAACAACAATAATAATAATAATAATAATAACAACAACAATAATACTATTTTGTAGCATTATTACGTTATATTTATTATGACATTATTACAATGTAGTATATAAAGTTGTATACGTATAGTTAAGATGTATTACTTAATAAATTAATAATGAATAGCTTTTGAGCCTAATTGGCATGTAGACAGTATTGTAGGTCAATTTTACTATAATCCACGTGCCCATGAATGGCCAGAAGTCATAACAGGCCATAAAACCCACTGTAGCTCAGACATATGTCACTTTAACGTGGTTATAATGTAACTGGGAGTTAATTATCGCCATACTTGCCGAACAAAAGTTTGTAAACATTAATAATTGTTCGTGGTAAATGGACTGCATTTATATAGCGCTTTTATCCAAAGCGTTTTTACATTTGCCTCACATTCACCCATTCATACACCGACGGCGGTGTCAACCATGCAAGGTATCGTGGTCTATGGGGTAAGGCTACAAATTACTATTTGACGCAAGTTACGATAGGTCTACCAATTGTGGACATCAAGACACTGTGTATGTTTGCCTTTTAGCTAAATTATATATCGTTTCCATTGAATCAATCTCCAAAACTACACCCAAACATTTTTATAATAATAATGTATAATAAATATGAATCAATGAATCATGTTTCTTAACTCATGGTTGAAAAAAGAAATTTGGCACATTCATTAACCCAAAATCACCCTCACTAGACAAGCCACAACTCATTAATAGGATGTGGTTCAACTTTATTCTATTATAAGTGAGGAAAAAGTCACTATGTCCAAACCACAGTCAGTGAATAATTACGTTTGAGCAGGATACTGTTCAACACTAGTAAACAAAGAGTGCAAACCAATGAGTAATTGTCTGATTAATTTAAGAAAAATAATATTTAGGCCTATATTATAACACAACTATATTATTTGTCCGAAGTAGGAAGCTGTATTTGTAACACAATTTCTTCACCATCAGTAAAGAGCAATTTCAACAATACATGAGTGGGAGCACGGCAGTACTGAAGGCTATGGAGTGATAGTGAATAGTATTAAAGTCAAATCAAATCAAAACAATTGATTTCAGATGTATTATGGATAGCTGTGGATGCAGCCAATACAAGGATTACAGATCATGATGACACGCTATCTTAAACAGATTAACAACTCAAAGATGTACAGACAACAGTGTGTCAATGGTTTGTATTTTCCTTGCCAATTAGGAAACAGAATATTTTCGCTCCACTGAAAAACACGAACTCTCGTTTCAATTGAAAAGATGCAATATTGGTTTTTCCCCCATCAAGTTCAAACAAACAGGAAATGTAATTAAATACACAATGGTGAGTCAGATTGCAACAAGAGAACACAACTATCCAGACAGTATTTTCAAAGCAGCCTTGGACTTTGAATCTAGCTCTTGACACATGCCTTTACTTTCTGTTCTTGGATGTTTTTAGTGTTCACTCCAGTTTGTATGATCTTAGTTCCTATAGGTTAAGCCATCTTTCAACTACCCGAAGGTACCCTAATAGGTTCTGAACATCATTAGCGTTGCATATAATATGTTGTTGTGCTTTGTATACACCATTTATGGCAGATCTATACACCGGCAAATCCACGGTAAAGATATCACATTCACTGTGAATTATGTTTGTAACTTATTTATTCAATTCAAACAAACAAATACAGCCATCAGAAAGAAAGCACAGCATCCTTTAGAAAAGAGATGATGGCAAATGTTCAAAATCTGTTTACTACGTTTGCTCTCAAAATGATATATAATTATATACAATATTCTACAGGAGTCATTTTCTTGTTCTTGTATTTATTGTTTATTGTTGCACCGACTGACAAGGCCAAACTCCTTGTAATGTGAAAATTACTTGGCAATAAATCATTTTCTGATTCTTATTGACTCTGAAGTAGGTAACAGCAATCTTGGTATTAATTAAAAACATTACAGATTCTGTCTTTCTGTTATACACAAATGTTCATATTCAATACCATATTGCTCATCTACTGCCTTCTTGGACCCAGGTCTCTCTTGAAAAACACTAAAGACTCAAGGGACTAACCTGGCAAAGCAAAGGTACAGGAACAACATACATTGCTATTGATTTCCATAATCTACTGTACACTTTAACAGCCTTTAGTCATCATGATAAGTTAAGAAGACGTAATGGTCTCCAAACATATGCAAGATCTACAACACTGAAGTATTCAGATCAACAGAACCTACACTCATATGCATGTATCACTTTGCTAGTCCAGTTTCTACTGGGCAGGGAGCTTCATGAGTGGGCTAGTATACAATCCAGACACATTTTGCATTTGGTATTTGACGTTCAGTTCATTAGTCTGACAAGAAACGTATACTTTTACGTTTGATAAAAATAGCAGGTGCTGAACGGACTGAGTACATGACAACGTCACACAAAAATATATCTGGTGGGGGGGGTCAGCAGCCGAGATGTCAATAAATGTGAAGCAAATCAACCATATAGTCAATGACAAAGTACAATTTTAATTTAATTTAAAACATGAAGTACTCACTATACAACCCTACAATTAGATCAGATACGATAGAACAAGAAATAATCATATAAGGCCCTTGGCGTTTTATTATGTAATGCACGTTATCTGGGTCCAGCAAGTGTGTAGTGCTTGTTCCACAAAGGGCTGCTGCGCCAGCCCTACTTGTACATGGCATTGAAGGCTCGTCCAATGATAAGTCTTCGGACCTCACTCGTGCCGGCGCCGATCTCGTACAACTTGGCGTCTCGGAGGAAGCGGCCCATTGGGTAGTCGTTGATGTAGCCATTCCCGCCTAGCAACAAGACAACGCACCATCGGTGAAAATATGAAAGGAATGAGCAACATTCCTAGCTAGTTTTCAGCGTCCCCTTTTACAACAATGTTACTTCTATTTACGTTTTTGTCAAGAGACTTGCAGCAAATTCAGATACATGTCATTGTGGAGCAGGTAGGGATTAGGAAGCTTCAAGGATCAAGGATGCCACAGGCAGTGCCATTCGGCTGGGAGTCAAACGCCCTAGCCGCTAAGCTAACTTTTTGATGGAGCAGGATTGTTTTAGTGATCCCTTGCATTCTTTCACTCGTCATTTTAAATGTGGGAGCTTACCGAGACACTGAATGCCATCTAATGCAACCTGAGTTGCATTCTCAGCACAATATAGGATCACTCCAGCACAGTCCTGCAATGACAGCAAAACCAAAACCATTACTGGATGCATTGAAGAAATAGATGTATATAAATACATACACACACACACCAACATGCAATGTCAATGTCGTGAATTTTCAGGAGTGATCTAATGATATGTAATTGTGATTAAAACAGTGTAAGATTAAACAGAAATATGCACTCACCATGGAGCTGAAGTGTCCTTTGTCACAAGCTCTGGCAACGTTGTACACATACTGCCGACAGGAGCTTAACCTTGTGTACATGTCCGCCATCTTTCCTTGCATCAACTGAAAATAGAGAATAGGAAACTTTACTTTCATATCTTCTCATTCACAGACTTAAACGTATGCTATATCTAATCTAAATGGGATCTGTGTAAAATAGTAAGCATTGACAGGACTGGACACCTGGATACCTGAAAATGTCCAATCTTCTGCCCAAATGCCTCCCTCATGTGTAGGTATGGGACAGCAAAGTCTAAGACAGCTTGCATGATGCTGAGAAAAGTGTTGGGGAAAACAGCCCAGAAAGTCACAATATGACTATATATTTTTAGTATGAAACAAACAGCAAGACTAGGCCTTCATGAGCTTTTAGAAGTAGAGACATTATGGATGGCACAATACCACTTTTTCATTTCCGATCCTGCAACCCAAAGTATCTGCCCTGATCCAATCGTTTTCCCTCTGTCGCTACAAGCTACCACTTCTCTTCACTGCGCTCCGTGCAAACCACCACTTGTTTAAAAAGACCAAATAGATTTTCTAGAGGAAAGAAAACCTGTGGGTTGAAAAGAGCCGTGGGCGGACGGACACTTGAACACAGTCGAAATAAGTTTGCAGTGAAAATGTATAGCTTAAACAAAGGTGAGTGCGGCAGTGGATGGACTGCCTACTGTTGTGTCTACACTTGGTGGACAGAAACCTGTATGAAAAGGTCAAGTGTAATGGGGACATATCTTCTAAAATGTCCAATACAGTACCTCTTGTGTACCTTGTACCTCGTGTGTACCTCAGTACACTTGAAGCACACGTCCAAAAGTACTACTTTTATACTAAGTACATACTTAAGTGTACTTAGTATAAAGTAAAGTATAAAATAAAGTTGTTGTTTTTTTTTTTTTACACAGAACCAAAAATGCTAGCATAATGCCACCCCCCGTGTGTGCTTCTACATAGCATGCCGGCATACCAGAATCAGTTGGCGTGGACGCGTAACACAACAGCGTTGTGTTACGCGTCCACCTGGTGTGATGTACAACGTACACAGCGACGTTGCTTCAGAGTTACGATGGCGGACTCGTGAAGAGCAACACATTGGAGAAGAAGACATTGAAGAAATTTGCATCATCAAAACGTCACACCCCTTGTCCAGGCATGCCGGCTCACCCACGCAGCTTTGTCATTACCTCCGTTGTCGACTTAAAGACAGAACAGTCCACGTTTGTCATCTTTTACACAGATGGCGAGGCAGAATAAAGGCGCAGGATTACCGCATTGTAAAAGGGGACTGATGTCCAGTTATTAGCTCACCCGATCGGTCCTGATGAGAGTACCAATCTCTCCAGGTCCAGGCCACTCATCATTACATACACGCCTTTGTTCAGAGAGCCAAGGACGTTCTTCTCTGAAATGAACAGGGCACATGGTTACAAATCAGACCGCAAACTGTGCATTTTAGATTATGCTTTTGTATGTGGGATGTATGCTCCCATGCTATTTTATTTTCAACTGTATTTCACATTTCTAGGTTACAGTACATTAAATGACACCAACAAGAACGGGGGAGGGGGAGGACACACACACCTGGAACCTTGCAGTCTTCAAAGAGCAGCTCACAGGTGTTGGATCCCCTCATGCCCAGCTTGTCCAACTTTTGCGCTGTAGAGAAACCTGGCATGCCCTGTAGGACAAGGACGGACGGACGGACACACACTATAGCAACTACAGCAAACAACACTACAGAAAGCACTTTAGAGAGGCCAAAGGGGTCGCCGCAGCACAGATATGAAGCCTTTCAGAACCTGAAAGAGATTTTGAACTCCTAACCCTATGAGCGAGACGTGACGATGGTACACAAGTTCAGTTTCACAGCTGAGAAGCCGCTAATTTACAGTTCATTACTATAAGAACGCAACGCAAGAAAAACACATTCAGTCACAATGACAAACAGAAAAAGAGGTCAAAAGAAAGAAAATGAATTCAAACTTATCATTGCAAAACGTAGTTTCATGAAACACGAATAGTGGCAGGCGTTTTATTAATATTCTGGGGTATATTGCCTGGGAAGTGCAGATACCTTTTCAATGATGAAAGCAGTAATGCCTTTCTGATGTGCGCTGGGTTTGGTTTTAGCATAAACAATGAGCACATCCGCATCTGGGCCGTTTGTGATCCAGAACTTGTTGCCGTTCAAAATGTAGTAGTCACCTGAGAAACAACAGACCCAAACCCAAAGAACACTAATTGAACAACAAATGACAGTAGTGACTTAGGGCATCTAAAATATAGGTATAAAATAATTGTGATATATTATATATGATTATAACAGAACAGAATTGAAATAAATATATAATTTTAATCCCATCTCTCCTCTTAGCACATTTTATGGCAGGTATCCAGAGAGGTTACTGCTTTGAGGATCTTTCGGGATCTGTTACTTGTACCTTCCTATGTTCCTACACACCATTTCTTATGATTTGTATGAGAAAAGTCAAACGACAGAGGCTCTGTTTCGTATCAAGCTGGAGATGCATGCTGAGATTGTACAATGTCTGTTACCAGAGCTATACAGGAATGGCTTGCTCCATGTGGAGCAGTGTGGATGCGCAGCTCTGGTTTAGCTGAATCGATAGCACTTTTGGAGCGCCCACCTGTCTTCTCAGCTTTGAGCTTCATGGACACGACATCAGAGCCTGCGTTGGGTTCACTCATGGCCAAGGCTCCTACATGGTCTCCTGTCATCAGCTGTCAACAATAACATATCGAGAACACAGAGTGAGCTTCAGACTCCAGATCTGTTCACCGTTGACTTTTTCACTTATAGAACGGTTTATCTGCAGACAAATACATACAACAGATGTTGGAAGCTGACCTTAGATAAATACTTCTCCTTCTGTTCTTCGTTGCCATGGCGCACCATCTGATTAACACAGAGGTTGGAATGGGCACCATAACTTAGGGCAACGGCTGCAGACACCCGTGACATTTCCTCCATCACAATGACATGATCTAGGTATCCCAGACCCGTGCCCCCGTACTCCACTGAAAACAAGCACAGCAGGTGCACTCATGTAACAACTTTTCCCTATCCGAGATCACAGATGAACCCATTTTCCCTCATTTCTCTTAATACCTGGAGCAGTGATGCCAAGAAGACCCATCTCTCCCATGTCTTTCCAGAAACCCTGGCGAGAAAGTGTATATAACATTCATCAAAAGAGAAAATGGCCCCACAAAGTGCTCGTGGGACATGCAAAATATGTGGTATAGCGCTGCTGTCAGGTTAAAATAATGACATTAAGTTACATATTAGAGGCAAGGCTATAACTTACTCGCATTCCAGGAAATTCATTTTGCTTGTCGATTTCGTCCGCATAAGGAGCAAGCTTTTCTGCACAAAATTTACGAACCATATTACGTAGCTGTGCAAAAACAAACAAAAGGATATTATCAATAACTACTGCTACTACTTATGAATAACTACTACTATTACAGTATTTCCATTATATACATTTAGAGATTTTAAGATTGTTTCGGCATTAAAATGCGTTTTGATAACATTGATAACATGATGTGCATTTTATTTTCATAATCTTTGTTTAGTAAATGTATATGTTTAGTTAGTTAATGCAATGTATTTCTGTTACTACTATGACTTGGGACTAGAACAATTGGGAGCGAGCTAGAGACCTGGGGTCTTCCTTTCATATGAAAGAGTGCATTAAAGACCACTAAAATTATAAACACGGGGTCGTAGCCCTACAGGAAGTGATGTAATTAGCAGGTGACCTAGGGGTCAAGGACACTTGGGAGCAAACTAGAGACCTGGTGTCTTTTATATGAAAGAGGGCCTCAGGGACATAAAATTATCAATTTGGAGACTAACCCCACAGGAAGTGATGCAAATGGTCTTTGGGAGGTCATCAGTAGACTGTGGAAAATGACTTAAGCTAGATACTTGAGGTCCCTTTTATATGAAAGACGGCCTCGGGGACATGTACGATTATCAATGTGGGGGCTCTAGCCCTACAGGAAGTGACTCACAACGCACCATCAAATTCTTCATGGAAACACATTGGAAATTAAAGGCCTGCCTCAGCCGCCAATTAACGAGATTAGCTGCTTCTAATTAATGATGAGTGGCAGGCCCACCACCCGGGTACAACAAAACCCTTTCCCCCGCTGCTGCTGAAAGTTTTCGTTTCAGTAAGAGCAAGTCATTTTCCTAACAATATGACGTGGACCGATCCCTCCTTTACCCCCACCGCCTCTCCCCTAACCCACCACCACTGATCTAACCAGGGTTCGGATCCCACCCCCTCTTGGATCCTAAGCACTTACTTGTGTATGTTCGTACTTAGCATCGTGTAGCATCTTATCCTGGCTATCTTGCTGTTTGCCAGTACGGCGAGTAGTTATCCTAGCAATTAAGAGTGCTTGAAACGTGTTATATTCAAATATCACTGCACCGTCGGAGACAGTGTTGTTTCACTCTTTGGACAAATGTACTTGTAATTGTAAGTCGCTTTGGACAAATGCGTCTGCTAAATGCCCTAAATGTAGAGGTAACGCCATACCGTGTACCTTAAAAAGGTGGGGTACTTTCGGTTAGGGTGCCCTTCGCCTTCACAACAGTTGGTGTTTACACGGAAACGCACGGTTTAGGACGCAATATATTGAGATTTAGGGCATTTGCCAGACGCTTTTATTCAAAGCGACTTCCAATAAGTACATTTGTCGAAATAGGTCAACAACACTATATCTCTGACGGTACAGAAAGATTCGAACAGAACAAGTTTCAAGCACTCATGATTGTTAGATCAATACACGTCCAAGATGCGACCCGCTTCATGTTGTTATTCATTGTTGGATCAATTCCACATTGAGACTGCGTTATATAATTAAATGGGTAAGGGGTCACGTCGTGTGCCGCATGACGATGTAGGCATATGCTCTTGGAAAACAGTGAACCGTTCACACTCACGTCCCGAAAGACGTAACCGAAATACCAATACATGTTGTTGGACATCCACGCACGGCTGAAGTGCGACCCGCTAACGCCAGCTAGCTTGCTAACCTGGATCTGATCCTCAGTCAGTCCGTTCACGACGTCGTCCACGGGGATAGCGGCGCCCGAGCATCCTCGTTTCGCCACGGCGGGTATTGAAACCCTCGACCCGAGACGCAGTGCGTGTCGTAGGGTGAACATTGCTCCGGCGTTTCAGAGTGACAACGATAAGGTTGGCAGCTCAACACCGCGCTTCTCTTGACCTTAACTTCAGGGATCTCTCTGGCCACGCCCACATGCCCCCCGCGTCATCGAGTTGTGTGTGTTTTTTTATGTGGTCGAAAACTTTATTCGCCGTTTGCAATGATACAAATAACGGTCCAATTATTACACAGAATGCGTTTTTGTCAGTAAGTGTTGAGGTTATGCATCGAGTTTATTTGTATGACGTGTAAACTGTGTACTACGTGACGTGTCACTAAGCTGATTGATGTAGGCCGCCATTATCTTACCTCGTACATGTAATGAATATGTCTCAAAGCTTGGATATTAAGGCTTAGTGCCAATTTAAATAAGTTGGCTTTTGTGAGTATAGTCTAACATTAGTCAAGAGAGATGTTTGTCCTCTAATTCTGACAGATAGGCCTACCTTGTCTGAGAGACTGAGAAAGAGATAACTCTTTAAAAAAAAAAAAAAAAAAAAGTATAATTACTACTACTATAATAACTGCAACGTTATAAAAGGTAGTGGCTTGTGTAGTAGGCTACAGAGGGTTGAAGTCTATCCATTTGGCTAATATTTACGTACGTTTATGTATTCTGTCTGTTTGCGTATTATGATAATCCTATATCTTGTCGTTGGCGTTTTGTATGTGTCATTTGCCATTTAAAGCATGTACACCTAATTTAAAATGTATTAGGAAATTATTATGAAAAATGCTGGTTGTGTATCGTTTTCTGCACAACAAAGGCACGCATTTCTCAATCGTATGATGAACGTGTCTCAATACGTGTACTGCGCTGTGCTTTGTATTCTAATGAAGAAAAAATAACTGCTCAGTCTATTTGCTATGAAAAGGCCAATGGCAATTCAAATGTAAACAGTAGGGGGTAGTAAAGTGGACTAAATTGTACTGGCAAACTTTGTGTACTGGCAAAAACAGCTGTGCGCTGCGTGCACAGCAACTTTAGCTTCAGCTACGCTGGTTTTCCAAATAAACGTAGGGTTTTATTTATTAAAAAAACAAATTCTTATAGGCTACTTCGGGTCATTATAATCACAAATCCTTGTATTGACTCTGTATTGATTTGACTGGTTTTGGACATTGTTGGACAATGTTTATTTTTCTGGTTGGATGGAAAAACTCAAATACATGTAGAATGAGGAAGTAATTAAAGTAAAACAGTCAACTAGATGTTTTTACTTAGTCAGGAAGCGAAAAAGCGAATTGAAATGCGGAAGACTTCTACAGCCTACACACGCACTGTGCGTGTTCGCCTGTAGGCTGGACCAGTGAATGCGTGTGTAAACTATGGTGAAGCACGCACAGACGTAAAAGCTAGGGGTTCCCTCAGAGCCTACATTACAGTAGTCCTCAGCTCAGAAAGGGTTCAGTCGGATACTTTAGTCTGGGAAAAACAACCCAAATAGGGCTAATGGATCGCTGCAGAGTCTCGATGGAATATCCATATGTACACTATTACGCTTGAACTATGAATTGATCATGTCCACATATGACAGGACGCGGTAACAGTCTCCATACATTGTTATTGAGTACGGAATCGTGCTGCGCGCACCGATCCAAACGAATGCCTAAACAGCAGAGGAGACGGACCTCGAAGGAGGCTATTGCTGGGATAAACAACGACGGGTCTCGTTTAGATCGTAAGCCGTGCGGTAAGTCCACCGAGATTTGCAATGAACTCCAAAGTGAAATACCACCACCACAGGCACAGAAGAAAGCAGCGCGCGACTCTCCCCCGCCTGCCATGCCGCCGCCGGTGCCGAGTGTGACGGAAAAGCGCAGGGTACCTCAGGTCACCATCACTCCCGAGGGATGCGGATCCTCCCGGGAGATGCAACAGGGGGACTGGGATGAGGTGGTGGCGGGTCCGCTGAGGAGGAAACTATCAAATTCGTCAATCTCGTCGACGGGCTCCTCCGTGGTGGAGTCGGAGGATGACATTCTGAGTGACAGCGAGAGCAAAGGCATCATCACGTTAGAGCACCTGGTGGAAAGTGGCGAAGTAAGTAGACCTATATGAGCGGTCCCGTACATTCTGTAGCTTTCCAATGATGTCATTCCAAATAAAAATACGTTTTTAGGCAAAACAACAACTGCACTCCCATGCATGTAGGCCAGGGCTATTCAACTACTTTCTGATGAGGTCAGTTGATTTTAAAAGAATATTAAAATATTAAGAGTATAGTTCATACTATATTAATACATAGACCTGTGTTATTCTTCATTTCAATAAATCATTTCACTTCAAAAGATAGCCTAAATTCAAAACTGATTTCATTCATGTGGCCGAAAGACATTGAACCTACTAGTAGACCTACTGTGATTATCTATTGCATTCATATTATTCAAATTAACATGAAAATAAATGGCCCCAGCCATAAACCACTCTACAGCAACAACTGATAATGTTAACATTCAACAGAAATGGCCTGATATATACATACATCAAGTAACACAAGCAAGTGATGTTATTTACATTCAACAGTAGTCCAAGCACATATTCTCGTAATTGTACATATATGCACAACTCTGCTACATCGCTGCGGTCTGTTGACTCGTCGAATGCCAGCGACGTCACCTCTTATTGTTTTAACTCAAAAGTGTGTCGAATAGCCTACATCTGTTGCAAGAGCTTTGACTTTTCTTATCGTTGTGTCGGACATTGGTATTTTTCGGATAGACGAAATTATGTTCTTCTTCAACCTTATCGCCAATGACCCAAGAACAGCTCCATGTAGTCTTTAACTGTTTCAGAAACTGAAGGGTTTATTTTGAACACCCAAAACTCAAAAGTTTTCAAATTTGGTACACGTATACGTAGGCCTATGTGTGATAAATTCGTTACAGCAGGTCTCCAAAAATCATTACAAAACGTTTAGTACCACTTCGCCCATGCGCTATACTAAGCAGTCAAATTTAACATTTTACACCGATTAACATTTATGAAACTTTGGATACAGGCCTTATTTGACATGCTGAACATGTTTTCATCTTGGACCAATGAAGTCCGTCTGGATAGATTTTTCTGTATAATTAAAGTTTGGGGAAAAATATTGTAGTCCAAATTCGGTACAGATGCTCTACATGACGACATGTCTGACGAAACGTAATTCAGGGATTTAATAAAAGAAAAATGGCCGAGTTATGCGGAAATGAAAGTATTTACATGAACAAGAAATATTCTGTCAGTCACAACTCCGCTTCAAAAGGTCCCTTGGCCTTGACATTTGCTGTGCAGAGGACGCCCCCGTTAACAAGTTAACACATAGGTTCGAGTTCAACCTAGGTGATGCAGTGTCTTCTCGTTCTCGGATTGTATTCTTTTTCAGTGCGATAATACTAGTAGAATTGACGATTTTTATTGTCTACCTTTGGCCTTTTCAATGTTGACAACATTTTAGCTCTCAAAACTTTTCTAGACCTGCAAAAGTTTCGCCACAACAGACAGACGTTGACGTGCGTACAGAGAGATCTTATAGGTTCATGGGCGGGACGAAGTGGATAAAAAGGTTTCCTATTGGAGGAAATCGAACTGGCTCTCATTCTTGCTCAGAAACAAAAAAGAAATTCGGGGAAAATGTATTCTGATTGTTTATATCAGAACCTATGGTGGGACGCTACTGCTACATGGGTACTGTAGTGGGCCGCAGGGAGATGGGATGGAAGGGATCATCTGATGTATTTTAGTGAGGGGAAAAGCTCAATGCAGACTGTATAAAAACGAAGCGTAAGAACGAACAATTAGGAATGTGTTGCACACAAGAGCTGCAAACATATATAACTTCAATCACTGCTTGCGCGTGTGCACCGAACTATCACGCAAACTTTATAGCGGTTGTCCGTGAACTGCGCGAGAGGGCGTGATCCGAAAATGATGTAATCGCGTCCATCGCGCACGGTTCAGGCAATAGACCCTTTTCACCGTAGGGAAAACACAGGTGTAGCTTATAACATTAATTATGGGTTTGTTCGATTTAGGTACGCCAATGCACCGGTATAAACACAGCTCGTCAAGTAAATATACACTGACCACGCTGGTGCTGCGATAGACATAAATAAAACCCAGCGCCAAACCGAGATAATGTTAACGTTACAGGAACAGGAAGTAACATTAGCTGCTATTGACGATCTGTGAAAAGGGTCTATTTGCACACCTCTGAAATGTTGAAGCTCCGCAAGCAGAGTGCACCGCTCGTCCACAGCAATGTTTCGGCAAAACGGCGACTATAAATGTCATGCCCGTGCGTGGACTGTCCATGCACTTCGAAAGTTTGTTGTTTGTTGAGGCAACTGACAACAACAAGGCTGTCTTTTGTGTGCGCTACATTGTGGAAATTATTTATCCGAGGATTTGCTGCTCTGTAAAACTGTTAACAATTATTGTTATTATTTACCAAAGGGGAGGCCTGACAAAAAATAATGATACATCATTTGCGGGCCGGATCAAAATGATCCGCGGGTCGGAAGTGGCGGGCTGCCAATTGAATAGCCACATCTTCTAAATATAACCATATATATTTACTAATCATTACAAAACTAAACTAACTTCATTAAATATGGAGCAAGCAACAATATTGGGAAACATTACAGCTGCTGAGACCTTTACTTGATGTCACTGAATTCATAATTTTCAGATTTCAGAACTCAAGGTTTGCCTTATCTATGGCACAGACCTGTGGTGTTGTGTTGTTAGAGTACGTCAAGTTTTCATCGTATTGTGCTCATATTGAGAATATGAAGTTGCTTGTGTCCATTGCAATTGTTTTGCTCAGCTTTTACTGACCAAAACATTTGACATGAACCTTACCGAGGACTATAACTACAATGAGGGAGACATGCCCAATGGATATTTGCTGTCATTAATATACCTTTGTGCCAAGAACTAATAATTTTATTCAGTTTCATTTATTATTTTCTCCTCTTCATCAAATGCATGCAGAAATATGTATTTTCATGGTTCTAAAGCAGCAATTCACTTTTCAGAGCTGACTCAACATCTTGATAATGTGGATCTCCCTCAGCACACAGAGCGCTGCCGAAGGCTCGGCCTTTAAATCAATAGATGTTGAGGGTGGACTTTTGTTTGTCTTCGGCATTCTTGCCTGATAAATATGTCCTTGTGCCAGTCTGATTGGCGCTGTGAATGTCCAGGTTGGTTTGGGTTGGTTGTCATGTCAAGGTTTAAATGTTAAATAAATAGTTACTGAATATAATTGACTAACATCGAAGGCAAAAGAAGAGCAGCTACTCTAGGACATCTCTCCAACTCTGCTCTTCATTGTATTTTACTTTACCCATAAACTAGTTACTACTACTTTCCTTTTAGCTAATTCACTAACTAAAAGGACATTTTAGCGTTTCTGCTCTTTTGTGTGGCCGATAATTTGCACTCAGATCTGAAAAGGATCCATTAGTCCTCCATCTTATCACGGAGCAGCGTAACGGTAAATACATGGGAATAAGTGAACCACAGAAACTGGGCGTTGTACAGCTCTAGCATATAGAGATTCAACCGGAGTTTGTGACATTAGGAGACGCTGTATCTTCATGCTTCTGCGGCTGCCTGGTCGGTTTTCCATACAAGGTATTCTGCTGTCACTTTCCTTTAAACAGACTGAATACACGTTTCTCTTAAGTGTGTGTCTGTGTGCATGCATGAATGCACGTGTGTGTGCGTGCGCGTGCGTGCGTGCACGTCACTAAGCCTCCAAAGCCTAAAGACTAGTAAGATGTACTGCGATGTTAGGTGTATTAAATCATGGCTACAAGGTTGTTATTTGCGTCCTAAAAGCAGCCTGTTTCTGTAAAAACCCGAAGCCAGGCCACCAGCCTACGTGTTTACCACGCACAGAGCAGAGATCTATCTTAAAGTGTGATCATGCTTTCTGTGGTCAATTGCCAATTGAGGCCTCGTCCTTTGACATTTTACAAGCAACCACTCCAGGAAGTCAAAAGTGTTTACGCAGGCGAACGTCAGAAAGAGGCAATTTAGGTTATACTTGTCAGCAAAATTCACAGAAAAACATGGCTTCCATGATCTCACTAAACTCAAGACTTGGAACTTTCCAGAAGTCACGGTTGACAAGACGGTGACACTCGCTTGTATGACAATGAGTGTAGCTTATATCAGAGAAGTGTACCTTCCAGTAGCATGAAGACCATTGCTCATTGGCCACAAGTGGAAACCATGTGCACATTAAGCTTGTCTGAATCACACGGTCCTGCCCTTTGTTGTCCCGTGTGAGTTGCGCAGTCTGATAACGCTCACGTAAGATAGTGTGCTTGTTTCAGCCTCAACTCTTGTGTGTGTATGTCTTAGGGCTTTTTTCTCACAGCTTCGTAACATGTAAATCCCCCCACAGGCAGGGAAAGAAAGTGACCAAGGAGAAGAAGAACAACAAGTGTTTGTTTTTCACAAGTTGACTTTGAAACATAAGACACCTGAGTGACCAACACCCTGAGGATTTACTTTTCCTCATTTGAATGTTTTCCAATGTCAATGTAGATCAGTGCTGTTGGAAAGCATGCCTGTATTTTTGTTGGGTAAGCCGTCCGTCTGTTGTTAGGCTTATTTATACACTAGTCTCCCCCAACCGTGTGTTCATGAACAAACTCACCCTGGCTTTCCCATGGTTTCGTAATATAGCTACTTCTAATCGAGAATATGTTTCTGTTCTTATGCACTGATTCGCTTAAGCTGAACAGCCAATCAGAGTGATTTCTGTCGCTGACGGCCTCTGTCGCCAATTCAACGTGCTCAATCGTCTGGAAAAGTCTCCGACAAGGGCTGACTAGTGCCTAGTCGGTGTCAGGGCCTTTAGGCTTGATTACACATGACTCACCCAACCGTGTCTTCATGAACAAACTCACCATGGTTTTCTGAAGGCATCACTCTATAAGCAAAGCTCAGTCTAGTCTGAGTTTTGCTTAGGGGTGTGGTGTCCACCACACCCATGATGATGATGATGATGATTTTAATATTATTATTAGTAGTAGTAGAAGCAATAGATGTGATGGTGTGTGGTGCTAGTGGTGGTAGTACTAGAAAATAGTAAAAAATAAATAATAATAATAATATTGTTTCAATTTAATTAATAGTAATTCACAAATAACAATCATTATAGTCTATATCGACTGTATATGCAATTATAAGTCCACACATTGAAATTGCATTAAAAACAATCAAATTGTAATATTCTATTGCATTATAGCATTTTAAATACATTGAACAGAAATTATCTTATCAGTCGGCTGTGTCACCTGATAAGGTTTACGTGAAAAGAGTGGACCAACACCTCTGTAGCCTGATATTGTGGGTAAACACCCAGACTAGGCAGGCCACAACAGCCCTTCTAAATGGCCCATATCGTCTTCTTGACATTTAAACACTAGGCTAAAGTGGGAATGACTTATTCCAAATCATCACGCCCTCCCTTTCTCTTTTTGTGTAAACAAAGCGCAGCAGGCTTGTGCATGAGCCTGCCTGCATGTACCCTCACCCACGGTGTCCTGTACCTGACTTCCTGTTTCAATCACGGCACACAACGGAACACAGTGACCTCCTACTGGCTGGTTGGTCATCCCCTCTGTAGTCCCCAAGCCTCTCTGTAGCCCCCAAGAATCTCTGTAGCCCCCAAGCCTCTCTGTAGCCCCCAAGAATCTCTGTAGCGCCCAAGCCTCTCTGTAGCC
>OMKP01079798.1:0-17116 GCA_900302375.1 Bathygadus melanobranchus
TCAACTACCCCAATGAAGCTCTGTGTCTCATTCAGGTACACAATAGGTAAGCCCTTAAGTAGATCGGACTAACATAAATTACTATTGCAAAAATTAGGTTTTTGCAATACATGCTTTTGTGTCAAACTGTTGTCTTTTATTTGCTTGAATTTTAGGGTGGGGGATCTAATCTTTAGGGCTTTCATTATTATTCTATTCAAGGCTAGAGAACCATACCTTTTCTATTTATTTAATGACAGATAGGATGGCAATGTAAATTATGCAGCAGCACTGTACCAACAAAGACAATGATATTTTAAAGCATTATAGACTGCATCATGGAACCTTTGGACACAGCCATTCCTTGCCTTGTATACATACAGTATAGACTGCCCATGCTCTTTTAAAAACTGGAGTGCTCTTCGCTCTCACCTGTCAAGATACCATTCAGAAGTTAACTGACTTAACTCACCACAGGTAACTAATTTGTTCACCTGCCTATTATGTGAAATATCTGGATTCCCTCGTGAAAAGGATTATTTTGAACACATAGGTCATAATCTGAAGAATAACATTAACACTAATCAAGTGTTAATCCTAAAGCACCACTTCTTAGAACACTATCCTGCATTAATAACATTTTTTGACCAGTGGTTGCTTTCTGGAAGATAAGGTTTGAAGCAAAACACAGCCAATATAAACGGAACGTGAGGCATACTGGCAACTTTCAGATAAAAATCCTATCCCTGGCTCCAAGGCATCTTATGATTATCCACCACCTGCATTCCACAACAATTGTGCATGCTCTGAATGTTAGACATGAGATGTCCTGCATGTAGATGTTCAGGAGTCAATCAGTCTAGCTCCTTGTCAGTCTCAAGCACAGCTGACTGACACGGTCACCTTTCACAGAAGCAGGTACACAAAAGGCATGATTGTGGCCTATGGTCGTACTGCAGGGCTTCCTCATTTTGCAGAGATTGTTCAAATTGCACTTGTTGGGGAAAGTGTGCATTTTATCGTGAAAACACAAATGTCCTGGTACGATGAACACTATTGTGTTCACATAACTCTTGTTAAACAACAAAGTCTTAGTGATGCTTGTCCTCTGTCAGCCTATATTGTTTTAGGAAAGCGCAGGGTGACATTGAAACCTCACATCTGCCTCCAGTGGCATCACTGTATCACATCATTGTGAAAAGTATTACTTAATTACCAAAGTTGGAACTTGAATTGAAAAAGGAATATATGCTACCAGTCACAAAAGTGAAAGGAAATGGTTGTCACATTGAGAATGGTTTCTCACCCTCCTGTCCACTCATATTTATCAACATGAATCCCAATTAGTTAGATCTGTGATATCGGTCACATTGTAAATATTAATATACGATATGGTTGATGATGATGATAAATCAACCATATTGATTGAGGGAACTAATAGTTACGGTAATATTCCTCCAAACCATTAATGCTGCAAATTTCTAACAGCTCAAAATAAAATAATCTAAACATCTAGCTTGTGTGTCTGTCTTTAATAATTAATGAAAAATTATGACAAATAGAACTATGGGGCTCTCCACCTGGATCTGTCCTGCTTTGGAGTTGCTGGTAAGTAGATAAAAAAAAGTATTACTGGACGGCTTCCTTGGCTTTTGGCTAAACTCTTGCTAAAGGCACTTTTTCCCAGATACAAATGAGCTTAAATTAGAAATCTTTTTTAAATGTCCTTCTGAATTTCAAAACCATGTCATGTGAGTGAAACTTCCATCATTGGAATTCAAACATTATGTTTTGTTACTCTTTTGCAAGCAGAAGTCAAACATCACTGAGGTTTCCCAGAAACCCTAAGCTAAGGTGTTGAAGGAAGCAGAATGACTATAGCCCCTTATACACAGCATTTTCGTTGTGGGAATGTTGCGGCTTTATTCTGCCTCACCTTTTGTGTAAAAGATACAAACATGGAATGGGGGGGTCATTTTTGTTCTGGCTTTATGCCAGCATCAGAGGTAGTAAAAAACCCAGATCGATATCGATGTGTAAAAGGGGTTAGCCGGCAAGCTGGGACAGCGGTGTGGCGTTTTGATCACGTTATTTGTCCAAATGGATTAAATGTCTTCAGTTTCTCCTGAATCCAGCAATGTAGCAATGGTTGCTGCTACATGCCACAGGGCTCCTCCTCCTCCAATATCAGGACACAGGTGGATGTTAAATAAACCGGTTTATTGCAGAGTTTGTAGTTGAATGAAGACAGATCAGGTAGTAACTGAGCAGGTGGTCCAGAGTGTGTGTGGTGATGGCTGGTTTAACCTGTGGGCATTGATTAGCCAATGCACCACAGGTGTGCCCAGCCCCAGACTAATCAGCCTGACTTGGGCCAGGTGAGGCTGCTTAAACCAGCCACCAACCACACACACACTCCACCATTATGGTTTACAAAGCATTGTCACTGCCCGATGTGTATGATAGATATCACACTAGACGCTGACGCTGTTGTGTTACACGTCACGCCTCTGATTCCGGAATGCCAGCATGCTATGTAAAACACACACCATTCTGGCTTCTTTGGTTCTGTGTAAAAAGGCAAAAGCCAGCATGATGACGGATCGTCTTTACAGCAATATTCCGGGATCTCTGTGTAAAATGGGCTTATGACTCAATGACAGAACAATGGAATCCTTTCCTCACTCACACCAAAACACATAATAGTCCTTAAACGTCAAACTCTTTGTGTGATGTCATGAGCACACACCCATGTGAAGACAGTGACAATTCCTTCCCAGTGAGGCCTGAGCTCATGCCAAGGTGGACTGCGGTGGCAGCTGTATTTGAGATTCCTTTTCTGGGGGTCAGGGGGTCAAATGTTGGGTATTGGCAAGTGTGAATGCCTCCAGGCACCATGTCTATTGACTTGCTTCATTGAATAAACGCCCCCACTATTTTTACTGGAACATCTTTCCTTATAGGATTAGGCTCTGACAAACATCTCTTCATCCTGGGAGGTAGGCACACACATTCTCCCTCTCTCCCTCTCCCCTCTAACACCCCACTCCGAGGCCTCCTTACCTACAGTGTTGTGTACTATTTGATTGGGTGAGGCAGTGCACGTATCTGTCATAGGAAATGTGGCCAATGCGTGCGCTCCCAGCTGTGACCCAGCCACCTATAGCCAATGACAGTGGCCTCAGATGGCACTGTGCATGCCAGGAGTCATCCCCTGCATTTAAAACGGTGTACAAGGGGTACCTTGTCTCCCCATAAGACAACACACCACTTGAGGGAACATTGTATTCAACAGGATCTGACAAGAAAAAGAGGAATAAAGCTGCAAAAAATGGTCCAAAGGACAAATTGACAACCAGCTGAGGATTTACTTAACTCTGAAGATCTTCTCAAAAGATTATCTCAAAAGCACTTTTAAGGTAAGCGGGCCCATTTTATGGGTCAAATCAGCATGGCTCTGTCTTCTCCATCCCCACACATTTGGAATTAGAGGAATCATTAACGTAACTATGGTACTTATTAAATTCATAGGTTGGCTTTAACAATTCATTTATATACCTAATTAGTTTTATTAATTCAAACGTTTCTCTTAATAACTGGTTCAAGGACGAGAATATAAAGAGTATAATACATAAAAATTAAAAAATAAAAATGTTTTTTATTTGTCATAGCTGTATCTGATGATTGTTATAACCTCTTGTCCCCAGAGACCTTGCTCAGGAACAATGTTAGGATACAGGACCATGGAGAAGCTGCTTGTGTTCCTGCTTGGACTGCAGCTGGTGACAGGAATGGGGTCTGCTTGCACTTTTCATTCTTCATTATATTCGTTGGGCTCTCTTATGCTTATGTGATGGACACAATAGTAGAAGGCTTCATCAACATTTTTTTACACTGATTGGTTACACCTACAAGGATTTCACTGTTTAGCTTTTATGGGTTAGGGTTTTAGGAAATTATTTAACTTCTCAGAAAAACCTTGTCACAACTGTCTTCTGATCATTACTACTATAGTAAGGCATAGTTTTAGCTTGACATGGTTTTAATACATTTTTTACATGAATATGGTAATGGTAGCTCTTTACTAAGTGCCTTACCTAGGTTATAATATTTACAAAGGGTAACTTTTTTTAATTGGATAATATTCAAGATATGTATCCAATTACATTACATTCAAAATAAATTAACTACCGCATTTTTAAATGTGGTAGTTATTTTTTATTGTGTTTGATTGTGTGTATATATATATATGTAGGTGCGGCTTTTTTTGCTTTTAACACTGTACAGCATACCTTTTTAAAACTTGCTTTGAATGCTGACAAAACAAATCTCAAAAGCAAAATCTAGATTTCTCATTGAGATTTTTAATCTCAATGAGTCTTTTCATTGTTAAATAAAGGTATACAAATATATATATATATTAGAATAACACAGATTTCGTCTACCATATTGCATGGCTGTAGGCACTGGTGCGAACACAGTGTGGAGGAGAGGGTGGAGCGCGTCCTGTCCCCCCGCCTGCAGCTGGAGGTGGGCTGCTCCCAGGTATACCAGTACAACACCCAGGGGTGGAGGCTGGACGTGGACCGTATGCGTGCCGAACACGGCGGCGATGATGGCATCGCACTCTACTACAAACAGCAGGGCCCTACGGCCTCCTGCTTCTTGTACAAGTAGGTTCCACTGTACATATCCTGGTACTGTATCATTATGGTTTATTACTTTGTACATGATACAAATGTCATTCCTATGGATGATCCAAGTAATAGGGCTCGGAAGTAATGGGAATCTGTAGGAGAAACATTTGTGGGAGGTCATATGAAATAAATGTGTTGGCTTGGATGTAATATTGGCTGTTGTACAGTGCTGCAAAGTGGGCAAAAATATTTGGCAAAATAAAAGGACATTATGGTCTGAATACAGTGCGGAGTTCTGCTGGGACACTAAAATAGTCAAACTGATGGTTGTATACAATGATCAGTGTCGTTGGATTAACATTGAAACAAATATTCACAAACGTTTAGAAACAGATTGAAACATGCTAGGCTTCTGATCATTTCAGCTGTGAGCAGTTATGCTAGCTGTTTTTTAGTGGTGTTTAAGTGGTTTAGACAACAAGACTTCTGCAAAAGGGAGCTAAATACAATCAAGGAGGAGAAAACATTTACTTATTATAAGTCGCTTTGGATAAAAGCATCTGCCAAATGCCCTAAATGTAAATGTAAATGTACAAAATTGAGAATAAAACGTTCGCTCCTGAATGTTGACCGTGCTTGGCGATAACCAGAAATATTGCAACTGAATTGTTTTTAAGACCTCAAAACGATGTAATGACAGACCATTTAACAAAGCAAGGATTAATTGCATTTACATTTATGGCATTTGGCACACGCTTTTATCCAACAATACAATAAGTACATTTGTCAAAAGAGGGAAACAACAATATATCGCTGACAGTACAGTACAATTTCAATAGAACACGTTTCAAGCACTCCTGATTGCCAGGTCAATAGAACAAGTTACAAGCTTATAATAGCTAGGTTGACCCCTTACTGTAAAACAGCAAGATAGCCAGGATACGATGCTACACAATGCTAAGTGCTATTTCAAGTGCCGGGACATACTAACATACAGGCTGCTACATAGTGCCAGGACGTACAGACATACAAGTGCTAGAACTTGTGTCTTTCTCCTCTAGGCCTCCAGACATGGAGAGCCAGAGGGTGAACAAGACGATAAAGAGCTGCTGTGAGGGCTGGGGAGGACCTCGCTGTTCACAGGGTAAGGTACCACACCACACCGTACAGTTCACAGCAGGCCCACTCGACTTGGTATTAGACAACATACTGTGTGGCGCAAACATTGGCGGCAGGTAAAAAAGGGGCAGGACAAAAGATTCACTTCAGTTGACTTGTAATGCAAATGGAGATGTGTGGCTTCCGTGTTCAGCCATTTGACTGCATTCATTGAGCACTGACAGACCCATGTAACTCTGGAGTGTGTGTCTGGTTGGTGGCTGGTTTAAGCAGCCTCACCTGAGTCAGGCTAATTAGAGTCTGGGGCCAGGTGAGGCTGCACACCTGTTGTGCATTTATTAGCCAATGCACCACAGGTGTACAGCCTCACCTGGCCCCACACTCTAACTCGGGCCAGGTGAGGCTGCTTAAACCAGCCACTACACTAACCACACTAACCACACACTCCACAGTTAAATTTTCAACGTTTAATGCCATAAACTACCAACCAGCAGCAACTAGAAAGTATGGTCTCCATCATCTCCTCCTGCGCCAGGGGTGGGGGTGCGGGGTCTCTGCTACTCTACGTGGAGTTGTGAGGACTTCCCTGGAGTCCACAACTCGTCCCTGATGCCTCTGGAGCAGTGCTGTGGCAGTGCCTGGGCACTGAGCTGGCGTAACGCCTCCGACCTGTCCTGCCTGTCGTGTACCTACACTCTCCTACCTGGTTAGTGAACACACACACACGCACGCACAGACACACATACATGCATACACAGATTAAGATCTTGTTCAATCTCATTCATTGTTTTTCTATGAATCTCATCTTCGCAATGTGCACATGCGAGAATATTGTCTGTCTTCTATCGCAATTTTAACTTTTAACTTCCTTTCTCTTATTTTAAATGATATCCTGCTGCTATTTTTAGAATTTTTTATTATGTGATTTTATTTTTGTTGTAAAGTGCTATCCAAAATAAATTCATTATTATTATTATTATTATTATTATTATTATTATTATTATTCAATACAGTATTCAGTATTTTACTGTAATTCAGTACACACACTCTGCAGTCTCTTTGTGATTATGACGTCGTGGTTGACTACACACACCATTTATCACGTATATTGCATTACATGGCATTATTGTAGTTTTGTAACTTGTACGTCAGCAGTGGCATAGCCAGGATTTATGGCCATATGAAGGACGTGTATGGGCCATGGGCTAGATATAGTGCACATTTCTTTCTCGTAATTATTAAGATATATATATATATATATATATTTCACTTCAGGTTAACATTATATTGGGGACATATCTGACATATATGCTGCTATACCTTGTTATTTTTCACCTTCACTACTCTATGCTGTACCTGCATCAGGATGACAGCATTCTGCAAGAGACTTAATATATAATTGAAGTGTGTATATTTAACTCCATATCCTCACAACAATTATGCTATTGACCTAATTGTGACTTAAGTCACATCTATACAGAAATCAAAACACCAATGTTCCCCAAGATTGTTTAAACGTTTTATTACAATAAGGTTAAAAATACAGAGACATCATGCATTAAAGCACACTCCTTACCTTAGGAATAAGTGTTAAAGATGGCCACCAAGTATTTCCTGGTTTTTATCACTTCCTGAAGTATACAAAGTAAGTTAGGGTTTGTAGAGCACCTGGGAAAATACATTAAACTTTCATTTAGGAAATTATACAAAGTAACTACCTGTATTGGAACTGGTGATAGCCAGTGGGAGGAGATGATTATTGAGTATGCAATTTAAACAGGTCCAGGGATTACTGGGAGCGAAGGCTGTGCAGCAGTTTGTAGACAGAAATAAGCTAAAGTGAATTGATGTGAATTTAGCAAGTCTTTCAAACTGTTTTTTTGTGTTGCTGCATGTGGGAAATCAATAGCACTTTTGTAAATCAAGCTTCACCTTTGAACTGGACATTGTCTGTAAAGTCTGTATCCTACCTACCTACCTAATATGTATTTGTAAAATCCACAATGTATGTTAATTATCTAGGTTTGTGCTGCCATTAAGGAAAATGTCAAGGATCCTGACTGTTGAGTGCTGATATTAAAATCTGCTGATCAAAAGATTTATTGGAACCTATGAACCAGTATGGTGATAAAGACCAGTCTACATAATTAGGTGCCTGTGGGAAAGATCTTGGCATAACTTCAAGTGTATTATCTTACCGTCCTACAACCCCCATGTCCAGGACTTCCAAGCTGGTTCACTAATAATCTTTTGACTTCTTAGTTATGTTTGGGGGTTTAGACTCTCAATAATTACCCATTAAATAAATGTCAATGTAGAAAGCCCCTGGGCTTTGTCATTTCTTTAATAAGCCAAAATTGCATACTTTTTTCTAAAGCATGTGCCAAGAAGAAATATAGGATACAAAATGTCGTCTTGAGAATCTGCCATCATCATACCCTTCCATACAATCACATCCCAAAGGTTTTGAAAAGATACACAGGGACAATAAATCTCACCCCGCTGTGGTCTCACCCCTCGTCTTCTAGACTCTCAGTTGTCCCCGCTAGTGCGGGGGGGTCTTCTGGGCAACGCTAGGGACCCCCAAGGCTCAGCCACCTGCGTGACCTGGGGTGGGGCCCACTACCGCTCCTTCGACAGGAAGCACTTCCATTTCCAGGGAAGCTGCACCTACCTGCTGGCCGCCTCCACCGACGGGACCTGGGCCATCTACATCAGCACCGTCTGCAATGGCGGAGGAGACTGCAACAAGGTGAGGGAAACATTCGTAATGTGAAGGAAAATCGGCAATTTTGGATAAACAAAACTAAGTTAAGAAACAAAAAGATCAATGTTAGAAGATACAAGGTTCAAGGTTCGACGTGTTGTGCGTTCAGAGATGCTCTTCTGCATACCTCGGTTGTAACAAGTGGTTATTTCAGTTACTGTTGCCTTTTTATCAGCTCGAACCAGTCTGGCCTTTCTCCTCTGACCTCTGCCATCAACAAGGCATTTTTGCCCAGAGAACTGGATATTTTCTCTTTTTCGGACCATTCTCTGTAAACCCTAGAGATGGTTGTGCGTGAAAATCCTAGTAGATCAGCAGTTCATGAAATACTCAAACCATCCCGTCTGGCACCAACAACTATGCCACGTTCAAAGTCACTTAAATCATCTTTCTTCCCTATTCTGATTCTTGGTTTGAACTACAGCAGATCGTCTTGACCATGTCTACATGCCTAAATGCATTGAGTTGCTGCCACGTGATTGGCTGATTAGATATTTACATTAACGAGCAGTTGAACAGGTGTACCTAATAAAGTGGCCGCTGAGTGTATGTGTGTAAATATGTGTTGAATTAATATATTTTTTACTGTTTGATTTGAAGAATAATTTGTTACATTCAATTGAACATTGGATTACTCTGCCACATAAACATTCAACTCATTAGATCTACCAACAAAGAAAATCCATAACCAAAAAATGAATGCAATATTAATCATTTTATTTTTGTGTGGGAATCTATTCAATCTACAATGATAAATGATTGTCCATTATCGGGTACCTTTTCAACTGAAACTGTTATTTTTCCACCAGGTAATTTCTGTAACAGTTGTAACATGTAACACATAGAGCGTACATAGTGATTTCCACATTAACACCATGCTACTGCATTACTAAACGTGACTTTGTCCTTGGTGATTGACCAGCGACTTTTCTGTGGCTTTTATGGCTAAACATTTTTGTGGCTTTCTACAGTAAATGCTGAATTATACTGACCTTGTGAGGCAGCTGGATTCGCAAGATCACATTCACGTGAGAATCCGTCTTAACAAATCAGCGTCCTATGAGGAACTACTGGCAGCTACGGGCGTGGTGATAGACAGACGGTTCATATAATCACCTGCCAAGTGTTTTTTTTAAATGCCAGCTCTTTTCCAAACAGTTTCAATGGACAACTTCCCAGATGGTTCTGTGTAACAAACCAGTAACCATGAAATAGTTGGTGTAGGTACAATGTAGGTCTCTGCATTACCAGTCTAGCCCACAGAGGCCGTCTCCGTACCTTGTGTGAACCTCTAACCTAACTACAAGTGTATTATGTGTGACGTTGCAGGCTCTGCGGATGATGCTGGGTTTGGACCTGGTGTCAGTTAGCCACCTGAACCTAACCCTCAACAATGTCCCAGTCGCCCAGGGAGAACCGCTCTTCCAAAATGGTTGGAAATGCGCAGTAGGAAATATCTTGCAATAAAATCAAAGCTGATTATAATCCCTCAAGATATGTTCATGTTTTTCCTAAATTAGGAGTCAGTGTCCATTGGCTGGGAGATTTTGTTTTTGTGGAGAGCGGCCTTGGGGTGAGGGTGAAGTTTGATTTAAACAACACTGTCTACCTGACAGTGACTGCTGAACACATGGCAACCACTAGGGGGCTCTGTGGGCTCTACAACAATAATGCTGATGGTGAGAGATGCACAGAATATTCTATTCTCTTAACATCTTTACAATTTGGTACATACTTCTTGCCTCAGATTTGGCCACAAAACTGCAAAGCACCGTGTTCATATATATAAAAATCTCTTTCCCCCCCGCTACACACACACACACACACACACACACAACCACTGTGTGTTTCTAACAGACGACTTCATCACCATGGCTGGGACACTGTCTCAGTACGCTGCAAGCTTTGGAAACTCCTGGAGGGTTCCTGACCAGCAGAATGAGGTGCTCACCTTGGGAACTACACAGTAGAATACATTCATATTATTTCTGCTCATACGATACTTTAGAGGGAATATTATGATTGTGATAGACCTTAGGAGTACTGGTCTATTACGACACACAATTTTACTATACAAAGATCAAGACCTAGCCAAACCTCTGGTTAGCAGTCTGGTGGTAACATATGAACCAAATATTCATAAAGGAAAGATTCAAGATTCAAGCCAATACAAGCGTTATTGTTTTTTTTACATATTTAAACAAAGATGAAATGGCTGTGAATTTGCTTTAAGATGTGTGTATTATTTGATTGACGTGTGTCTGGTGCGTTCTGACCTCCGTCTCTCAGGGCTGCAGTGACGCGGCTGAGCTGGGTCACAGCTGTGACATCACGGGAGACGCCGCCCTGCGTAGCCAGGCTGAGTCTGCCTGTCGTCACCTGCTGGAGATCCCCTTCTCCCACTGCCACCACCGGGTCAGTCCATCTTCATACTCCCACCAGAATGACCCTGGCCAGGGACTGAGTGGATGTTTCACTGCTTAGAGCAGTGGTTCTCAAATGGGGGTATGTGTACCCCAAGGGGTACTTTGAATGATTGCAAGGGGTACTTGGAAAATATCTAAAAACAAGGACAAAGAAGGAGTGTGCTAAAAAGATGCAGCCAATACAGAAACACCAAAATGTTGTCCGTCTGATTTTTTTAGCCAAAACGTTTCAACTTCCAGTCATCCCAAGATATTATGTGAAAAACCTGACAAATATACAAAAATGTAGAAATATTAGGACCAATCAGCACTCAGGGGAGAGAGTTTCAGTTCATGGCGAGAGCACTGCAGTCTGCCTTAAAAATCAATGGCGACGTCCAAGGAAAGCATAGCAATCTATGGAGCAATCAAAAACATTTTTATCTGAAACAGACCGAATAACAACGTTTAAAGATTAACAGAATTCTGCCTGGAAGGCTTTTCTCAGATTAGAATTGTTTGTCTTCACTTCTAACCGTATTCGACAACTGTTTGGAAATCAATTGCTGGCCAGCCAAGGCCAGACTGAGATTAAGATGTCAATTATTATATGAGACTTAATAATTAAAGGTCTTACACATACAAATTCAGAATGCATCTTTTATATATGCCACTTAATTTAAAGGATCGGGCTAGAGGTTGAGGGCTGCATCAAAGAAATGATTTCATCTGACTTCTTGGCAAGTCAAGATATTTGTAGAACTAAACAGGTCAATAATTTGTAGTTTCTTGGGGATAATTAATGTGAACCCGCAGCCCATAGATTTTCACTGAAACATAAATAATATTCAATCCTATATTATTCTTTCAAATGATAGCGTCCAAATCCACTTCCTGTTTTGTCTACATAAAACAATGGAGCAATACATTCTTTCTTAAACAGTTTGGTTTTATGGTTGCCCACTTGATCCTTTACTAGGTAACAGTAGACATTTAGTAGACATCTAGTTCCTGTTGACCCCTGATCCCCCCTCTCTACTTGGTGGAGTAATAATGCCTATAAATCAATAGATCAATAGACTGATAATGGCGCCATATGCTGTTCTATGAAGCCTTTAATATTTTAAAGATAACAGTTGTCGTATCTCTGTTGTTAGCTTATCTATGCATTCTATTGCTCTCTCTCCGCTGGATGTGTGACAGAAATGTGCTCTAAAATATATCTGTCTGTCCGTTTATGTACTGATAGATAACTGATAGTGCTATTGTATGACAATGAAGCCTTTACCTTGTGTTGTCTTATCTGTTTTGTTAGTTTATCTGTGTATTCTCCTGCCTCTGGATAAGGTTTGGTAGACGTCTACTCTAAAATATTTAAATTGTTGCATTTATCTATCCATCTATCTGTCTGACTGTCCGTCATCCCTCATCCCTGATGATCCCTGCTTCTCGTAGTCTTACCATGATGTCAACCCGTCATGTGTCTGTAGTGGGGGTGAAGTAGGATGTGAGACCGTTTGGTGTGCTTATGTGGTTCCTCAGGTGGAGCCCACTGCCTACATGGACACCTGTCTGTACCTCTACTGTAGCCTGGGCCCCAGAGAGAGGGACGGGGCCATGTGTGACACCCTGGCCAGCTACGCCCGCGAGTGTGCCCAGCAGCACGTCATCACTATCTGGAGGACGGCCACCCTCTGTGGTAAAATAATGCTCAGCTCAGGACTTTAGATCTATAGGTGTTGTTGATTGTTGAAGTACTCAGTAGCAACTGCCTCAGAGCTTCCATGTACATAGTGGCCTTTTCAATATTAGGTCTCCTTGACACTTGACACTAGGGCTGGGCAATATATCGATATTATAAAGATATGGTAATATGATGGTTTTAAAGGCTAATAAAGGCTAGTAAAGCAATATGATTTTCTGAACTTACTAGACTGAGAAAATACTCGGTACTTTTCATTTGTCAAGTATTTAATTAACACAGGAGTATACAAAAATAGGCTTTGCTATCAGATATTAAATTACCTATATTGTGATAGAGGATTTTGGCCATATCGCCCAGCACTACTTGACACACATCATTCTGTTGGTCTGTCTGATTTTGACCCCCTCACCCCCCAGGCCGCGTGTGTCCTATGGGCCAGGTGTTTTCAGACTGCGTCTCCTCCTGCCCCCCCAGCTGCATGTCGCCCCAGATCAGCGGACATGGCGCCGCCCCGGGACAGTGCCGAGAGGAGTGTGTGGGGGGCTGCGAGTGCCCCCCAGGCCTCTACCTCCACCAGGGTCTCTGCCTGAACAGAAACGACTGCCCCTGTTTCCACAGAAGGCGCACCTACCAGCCAGGGGCCACCATACAGAAGCAGTGCAATACCTGGTGGGTTTAGTGGTATTAGGTGTGTGTGTGTGTGTGTATAAATGATAAATTGACTGCATTTATATTGCGCTTTTCAGACCAGTGGCCACTCAAAGCACTGTACAATATTGCCTCACATTCACCCATTCATTCACACATTCATACACCGACAGCGGTGTCAGCCATGTCAGGGAGCAGTTAGGGTTAGGTGCCTTGCTCAGGGACACCTCGACACTTGGCTGAACCAGCAACCTTCCGGTTGCCAGACAAAGCTCTGCCTCATGAGCCACTGTGTGTGTTATTGAATGATTGGTCAATGGGACAAAGGCATAATGCACACGTATACAAAGTTAATATACACTTGTTGTGTACTTTGTGATTCATCTCTGCTGTTCACCACACCCCTGCCAGTGTGTGTCAGGCAGGCCAGTGGCTGTGTACGGGGGAGAGGTGTGCTGCCCAGTGCATGCTGATTGGGGCACTACAGATCACCACCTTTGACAGGAAGAGGTACTCTCTTCAGGGAGGAGAATGTGCCTTCACTGCTGTGGAGGTGAGACACACCATAGCTCGAGATAACACAAACATTGTGATGGTGCGGGTTACATGGACCTCGATGCAGTCTAGTTTGAACAGAACCAACTCCCAATGCAAATATTTTCTATTGTGAAAAAGTGTTTCATTAAAATAGACGTTTCTGAATATTTTTCAGTGAAAATATCTTTTGCATAATACATTTGTGTGTGTGTGTGTCTGTGTGTGTGCGTGCATACGTGTGCCCGCCCAGGACTTTGTAGACAGGAAGTTGGTGGTGGGCATGCGGTGTGGAGAGTGTGACACATGGGTGGGGGGAGGAAGAGGCCGGGGAGGAGGAGGAGGAGGAGGACGGCTGGGCTGTCTCACGGAGATCACAATCACGGCCCTCCGAACTACTGTCATCATCACCAACACTGGTGAGCCAGATTGATTGATTTAATCATTCATTCACTCACAACATTGGAACCGCTCAGCCCTGGTTTGTTATTTGTTAAACCACATCAATGATACATGAATTGTATATTACAGCTTTAAACATGGATGGCTTTGGACCAATGCGTATAATAAAATAAACCTTTATTGTGCCCCAAAGGGGGAATCGGTTGTGCACATGCACAGGTTCGGCAAAACAATAAAGTGCAATCAAAGACATGAAGTGTACATAGAAAACAATCCCTACAACAACCCATTTGTGACACCGGCCATATTCCTTCACCAAATTGAACCGACTCACTAATCAGGTCCTCTGTGAAACCAATTCAGGTCATGTCCGGGTTATTGCAGTAGCATTTTATCACAATAACACGTCATAAAGGGCTTCAAAGGCCCCGTCCAAATGATACTGAGCGCAAACCTTGAGAAGCATGAGCGGGATCTGTCTACTTTGATAAGGAGTGCAATAGGTGCCAGGGAAGCAGATAGGCTATGCAGACATGCAGAACTAAAGGCATAAACAAAAATGGTGGTAAAGTTCAATTCACAGTAATGTAAAATGATTACAAAATGTTACAATGCAAGTGGAAATTTCAAAAAGTACCTTGGCCGCATCCTATTCCTACTCCTACTGTTCTGGAATATTCATTCTGTCATTCTGTTTAAAGAAAAGACATATCATCGCTGTACTACTGTATGTCCCCTCAGTTCCTTATGATTTAATGGAATACTTGAAAGAATAACAGAGCAGTTTGAAGTCATTTGAAGTGATTTACAGTATGATAGGTGGTACGAGTTTTTGCTAATTTTGACTGCCAACAGAAATAAAAGAAAGTATTTATGAGGAAATGGGATATAATCAGACTGGTTGCCAGTCTCTGTGTAGGACATCATCGCCCCTTTCCAGAGCAAGTGCTCGTAAGAGGATGAGTAAAAGCTCTAGTTGTTTTTGAATGCATTCCTGTACTCTCAGGCACCGTGATGCTGAACGGGCAGAGGGAACCGTTGCCGGTAGTGACAGCAGATATGGTGGTGCGGAGGGCCTCCTCCTCCTTCCTCATGGTCCAGATGTTTGGAGCCCAACTACTCTGGCACCTGGACGGACCCCTGGCGCTCATTACCCTGCAGCCCGGCTTCGCACACAAGGTCCACACGTGCACACAGTGTCAAGCACTGGGCAGAGGGTGTTTCATACGAGTAATTGAAGGTATCATTTTGTTCTTTTCAATACTCTCTTGTCGACGGCAGGTGCGCGGCCTGTGTGGCACCCTGACGTGGAATCAGCACGATGACTTCACCACCCCCGAGGGAGACGTGGAGACCAGTGTGACGTCGTTCACCGCAAAGTTCACCCCGGAGCACTGTTCCCTGCCTGCAGGGGGTCCGGCGCCTCAGGACCCCTGCACCACGTACACCCAGAGGAGACACTACGCACACAATGTGTGCTCCATCATCCACAGCTCTGTCTTCCAGGTCTGTGCCCTGTGGGGGTGTAGGCTGAAGGGTTTGTTCCTCTTGGCGGCCCGGCCCGACCGGACATGATGCCTCACAATTGGCAACGTGTGGGATCGCACATCTCCCTCTCTAGTTGCTGCTTGTGGGAGTTTACAATGTTGTTGATGGAAGTGCTTAAAACCAGGAAATGAAATTCAAAACAGAGTCAGCCAGTACCCACAGAATGTTGATTGTCCAATCACATGGCTGAATGTGTGCCGTGCGAGGCTGTGTTTGCATACAGTTAACTGAAGTTCAACTTTGCAGCGACAAGTAGATTCGCAGTTCAAGCGGTTTTATAGGATATCAGGTACAGCCAGACTCCAAATGGGAGAGCAAGACTGGACAATGTTGCATCCTACACAAGGTGTATTTATACTTTACAAGACACGTGAATGTTATATAATGGTGACTTTTACTTTTAGGTCTGATGAGCACACAAGCTCATCAAGATACCACACACTGAAATTTTAAACATTTTCCACTGAGTTCCATGTAATGTAGTTCATGCAGACCCTAACTATAGCTGGACACTCAAAAGCTGACCTCTTATACCATTAGTCTCACACAAATGGACTGGAAGGATTCTGATAGTGAAGAAAGCACAGACACACTAAAGAAACAAGTGTCTGCTTATCAGTATATTAGAATATATGATCATATAAAAAAAACACCTATCATTGAAGCAGAGGAGTCAGTGGTAACACGGTGGTCTTCCACCCGGGGGTCCTGGCAGGCGTGTCATGACGTGGTGGAGAGGGAGCCGTACCTGTGGCTGTGCCAGTCGGAGGTGTGCGGCTGTGAACAGCAGAATGCGTGCCACTGTACCGTCCTCACCGCCTACGCCCGTCACTGTGCCCAGGAGGGCGTAGCCATCCCCTGGCGCAACCACACCTTCTGCCGTAAGTACGGGCCTGCTGTGTGCTGGTTCAGCCAGCATGGAAAGGTTTTAGCTAATAGAGTTGAATGGTCTGCCAAAAGTAGTAGTGGTGGGAAGCCTCCAATTTAGCCAACATTTGTAGTAGCGGTGGGAAGCCTCCAATTTAGCCAACATTTGTAGTAGTGGTGGGAAGCCTCCAATTTAGCCAACATTTGTAGTAGCGGTGGGAAGCCTCCAATTTAGCCAACATTTGTAGTAGTGGTGGGAAGCCTCCAATTTAGCCAACATTTGTAGTAGTGGTGGGAAAATTCCAATTTAGCCAATATCTGTCATCGTCACTCTCTCCGTTCCTGGCCTCTACCTCCTCCAATAATCTCCTCTCTCCCTCTTCTATCCCTCACATCCTCCTCCTCTCCCCCTCCCCCATTCCATTCCTCTCCTCCTCTCCACTCTCCTCTCCAGCGATACAGTGTGCAGGGGGTAAGGTGTACCAGGAGTGCGGCCGTGCGTGTG